>BEXV01001437.1:86304-103578 GCA_003118195.1 Hemicentrotus pulcherrimus
CCCCCCCCCCCCCCCCACCTACCCAACCCCACCACACCCGTCAGTGATGCCTCTGTTTGAAGCTGAGCTAGAATGCTGGCTTGTGTTTCTTAACCTCCACCATGAGATGATGGATGTTGATGAGTTCTCCTCTCACACTCAGAGCCTTGAGAGGGTTTTGAGACAAAACCTTCTGGAACCGGTGATAGTACTGGATGAGTTGTGTCAGGGCACCCTACGTTAAAAAATAAATAGAACAGAGACATAACAATTACTTTGTTTGTGCTGACATTTGCTGCAGCCCTGTTTACTTATGGCTTAAAAAAAAAATTGGGAATCTTTGAGAACAAAATTGCAAGTAGGAATACATTGCACATTGCATGATTATAAACAAATTTCTCCACATAATTAAAAGTATAGACACGAAGAGGTCATACAATTGGGAATCATTACTCTGAAATAGGAAGGGTTGGCAGTTAAGGAGACAGGGTTAATGTATATATGAGACTCACTTGTAGAATGCCAGTGCCATTTTTGAAGTTGGTGAATGATCTCATGATTTCCTGGTTGATGAGCTCTATGGCTTGCTTCCAACCCGATGAGAAACCTCGCACCAACTGCTCAACATGACCTGAAGAAACAACCACAAAACAATTTCTCATTTCAAAATACTTTAATGAAGGTTGTTAAACTAGCAATGAGCTATTACATTCACATGTTAAGAACAAATGTATTTCTATAGTCAAAATGAAAATTGCATACATAAGTTGATGATGGGTAGAAAAACATTATGGCTTGCCCTGCCTAACAACAAGTAAAATATAATTTTTCACTTCCATATTGTTACTTCTACAGGAATGTTCTAGTCAAGTTAAAAAAGGACTCCACATAAACATGTCAAGTTATCGGAAATTTGAGATGCTATTATTTCTTTATCTTTACAGAAATAATATAAAAAGATGTTATTAAGGATCAAAGTTACAAGAATTTTAATGTTAAACATGCAGAATGTCTTACGTTCTTGTGACTTGAGATGGTCTGCTTGTCCCCTCTCGATGCGATTCTCTGCATCTTTGACAAACGACATCATTCCTCCAAAGTGAGGAGCGAGAACCTCCTCGATGAACTCCTGCGTCCTGGCATCCAGGAGCTGACGGAAGCTCTCTGCCTCCCGTGAATCTTCTGATGTACATTCCTGGAAAGGGAGATCGCACCAGGGTTTATAAAGAGGTAAAATAAATTCTTCTTCTTTCTATGGATAATCTGCCTCCTTCAATACTGAAGATTCTTGCAGATGTATATACTGGGGTATGCAGGTGGACCACTACACTGGGGTTTACCCCTACTCTTATACGAATAGTGCAGTGGGCTCTTAATGTGCAAAGGTGGTGACTGTCCTCTACATGAGGCCTCCCATTAACATCCTATCCGAGGGACGGAGTGTTCTCCACTTGAGATAGCCTGCCTCTATGAATCAAGCAGAGGGGCACATTAACACACAACGCAGGCTTCAGTCATCTGCCTGGGTGGGGTTCGAAAAGCAGACGCTTTACTGTCTGAGCCAACTCGCCTCCTCTAACATGGAGCATTTGTGTCATATTTCATGTCCTAAGTTCAAAGGTCATGGTTTTAGATAAGTTTAAAAGTAATGGTTTGAAATAGGGTCAGATTACTCATCTATTGAACATTTAAGAAGCGTGTCAAAGTAAGGAGCAAGGTCATAACAAGGTTAAAAGGGCTTACTTCTATGACATAATGAACATAGTATCAAACTAGATGGAATTTTGACTGCGCGCAGTCGAAAATGATGCCTCGGCCATAGAGCAATTTTTAAAATTCAAGTTGATTGTAATCCATCTGTCAGTTTTTTAATGATAATGCACTCACAAGCTATTAATAGGCATACATAATGAGCCCCATGACCTTTGACCTGATGACCCTAAAATCTAATCANTATGGATAATCTGCCTCCTTCAATACTGAAGATTCTTGCAGATGTATATACTGGGGTATAGAGGTGGACCACTACACCGGGCTTTCCCCCTACTCTTATACGAACAGTGCAGTGGGTTTTTAATGTGCAAAGGTGGCAACTCTCCTCTACATGGGGCCTCCCATTAACGTCCTATCCAAGGGACGGAGTGTTCTCCACTTGAGATAGCCTGCCTCTATGAATCAAGCAGAGGGGCACATTAAAACACAACACAGGCTTCAGTCATCTGCCTGGGTGGGGTTCGAACCTGAGATCTTTGTTTCGAAAGGCAGACGCTTTACCGACTGAGCCCACTCGCCTCCTCTAACATAGAGGTTCAAAGGTCATTAGTCAAGATGAGGTAAAAAGTAATGCTTTGAAAAATGGTCAAATAACTCATCAATTTAACGTTTGAGAATCGTGTCAAAGTATAGAGCAAGGTCATAACAAGGTTAAGAGGGCTTACTTCTATGACATAATGAACATAGGTAGTATCAAAAACAATTTCAAAGGTTATAATTTGGTTAAAAATTAAGATGATATGGAATAACATCAAACAACATGTGAGCATTATGCCAAAGTAAAGAATAAGTTCAAAGGTCATACTTGTAATAAGGTCAAAGGGCTTTCCATTATTTTATAGCACATCCTGTCACAGTATGAAATGGGGTCAAAGGTTGAACTTTGTAATAAGGTAATATGTCAAAGTACTCACTGTTTTAACATTGGTCAAAGGTCATAGTCTGCTATGAGGTCAAGGGACTCCACATTATGACACTGAACACCATTTTCATAAGGATGAAGGTCCAAAAGCTCACTGTTATTACAATGACCACCATGTCACAGCACGAAATAAGGTCAAAGGCCTAACTGTTCTAGCATTAAGCATCTTGTTATAGCAAGGAAAAAATGTCAAAATTTATAATAAGGTCAAAGAACTCACAGTTATAACATTAAGCATCATGTCATAGTTGTTGATCAGGAAGATAAGTTGCTCTTTCCTGGACGGAAACTCAGCAGCCATCCGCAGGATGAAGTTCTCTACCTCAGACTGTAGCTTCAGAAGGAGCCTGTTCACACGCTCATCTGGGAACGTTTCGTTCAGGTTCACAATGGCACCAGAGTACTCAGCATAGCGACGGGTAATCTTAAAGGAGAGGACAGGGATGTTCATAGTCATGGTGATAGATTGTAGCTTTCATTTATCATCCCATCAGTACAAGGTTTGTATTCAAAAAATCTTTTGAACACAATTAACTGTGTGTGCATATGATGTTCACTTACATGTCAAACAATCAAACTTCCACAACTATTAGTTTTTGTGACTTACTACTACTACCATCATCATCAGCATCATCATAATCATCATCGTTATCATCATCATTACCATCATCATCATCATCGTTATCATCATCATCATCATCATCATCATCATCATCATCATCAGCATCATCATCATCATCATCATCATCATTATCATGGTAATATCCTTTCTTACATAGTGTGGTCTGACATCAATGGATCCTAGTTTCTGTGGGTCCATTTCATGAATACTCTGGATGTTAAGTTCCAGGATGTGTTTGAATCTCGGCCAGAGCATCTCGAAAAGTGTCTCCCAATATCTGGAAAGGGGAATCACACGATGATACAATAAATATGGTAAATACAACAAAACAAAACAAAATGTGAGTAACACAGAATAAATATAATAAGCTGGGAAGGGTGCTTTCGTGTCTAGAGAAATGCATTTCTATGAATTTCTTCCTTAGTATCTACAGGAAATTGTAAGATGTGACTGAAAGGCAAATACAATAAAATATACTTGGACATACAAAGAATATGACATATCAAAATAAATGCCATCTATATTATCACTGTATATATCTCTGCTGTGCATGTAAAGAAAAATCTCCCATTATCTACAACAAATGATAGAATGAATGTCACAAATTAAATGAATATTATAAAATATAATGAAAAATATAGAATAAATGTATAATTGTTAACATTACTGTACGTATATATGACATAGTATTCCAAGAAGAATCATCGAATATCTAAAACATATGATTATGTAATATTCAATACTTGATATAATATATATAAGAATCAATATTATGAATAAGATTTACTAAAATGATAATGATATGACCGAACATATGAATAGAACAAATATGAAAGACATGATGAAGCACACCTCTTTATATGTACTCAAACTTCACTTCATGGTTTAACGTGTCCACTTACTTGTCTAAGGCTGGAACAGATCTCTTGTGCATGAGGACTCTATACCGTTGGATTATGTGTATACAGAGGAATACTGCTATGGAGTCATAACACTCATTCGTGTATGTGTCCATATGTTTCTAAACAAAGGAGAGACAGAGAGAGAGAGAAAGAAAAGAAGTCATTAATATACTGCATGACAAAGAGCCGATTCGTACACAGATTTCAATGATCCATTCAAAATTAGTTTGTCATACAACGTAGAGGCGAATGATGACCTTTAGTTACAAGCAAGTAGTTATCAAAATGGATCTTGAGTAAAGTACAGTTGAACCTGTCTATTAAGGCCACCCAAGAAGAGGGAGACAATTTGGGTGACCACTACAGACAGGTTAGCTGTGTAGAGAGGTGGCCACCATGACAAGTATGTTAGTATTAAAGGCATCGTTTAACAATGTTAAATCTGAGATGCATGGCCCTAGGTGTTATCAGTGTCTGTGTAATGGTGTAAAATTGAACCCCTAAAAAAAAATTGCGCTTCAAAATGATCATGAAGTGCCTCTAAAAAGTAAAAAATCTTAATAACTCATTTTTCCCAAAAGACTGTAGTGTTATGAAAACGGTTTAGAAAATGCAAAATTTGAATTCGATATCCAATCATATATATCTTGATAACTAGACAGGCGATTGATAAGTAAAAGTCATGGGGTTCCTGACTGACCTAATGGTTTAAAATTCTCATTGCAGCATGAGCTAAATCAAGGATTACCCAATCCCTTTAAGCAAATATTGTTCTTTACTATCCTGGGAGAGCAACAATACTTTCTGAATGGGCTATAGTTTGATTTCTGATATTGTGATATAATGTTACAACAACATGAAACAGATTTCTTTGATTTAATTGAATCATAGTAAGACAGTTCAGCTGCAAAACCTATACTTCTTAAAGGTAAAGACCAGTATTGGAAATGCCCCAATTTAAAAAAATGAAATGGAAGCTCTCATTACCAATCATGTGAAAGAATATGTTTTGACTAATACATGATGATTAGAAATTTGACGGGAAACCGCCTACTAATTTATATATTTGGTAAATTTGTTTCTCTCATGGTCTGTGAGAGATATAGGGTAGTCCCATATACATCTTTCTGTGTATAGTGCTTGTAACTTTACAAAGAATGGGCCAAATTTCTTATCATTTTGATGATCCTTGCAGATGCTAGATGCTAGATGATCAACCTTTTCTGATCGATTCCACAACGTTTCCTTCACAATGCAATTGCATGACCATAACTTCTCTTTATCTTTAAGCTGACAGAATTTTGGCAAATAAGTCATAAAAAATGCAATTGGCTGTCTTTTATTACATTTTGCTAATAAACTTCATTCTGTATCTCCGTTCAAATCAAAGTTACAGGATATAATATTTCTTGTGCTGACAATTGCCATCAATTTACATAATTCCTAAATGAAATTACTTATAAAGTATGTACCACTATTAGTATAGGCAGAAAGCAGAGAAAGCTTGCTCTTACCAGGAACATTGAGAGCGTCTTTCCCAGGAGATTAGTGAAGAGATCCTGAGCATTGTTACCGCTCACCATGAAGAAATCACAGACAAAGAGATACTCTCAACAGCAGTTGTCCAACAGGGCAAAGTGCTGGCTGCGAAATAAGCTCTCAAAAGTATGCTGAAAAAAGGGGGGAAAAGGAGAGTCGTCGTCAGACTTAACCAAATTTCGCGCCAATAAAAATCATTGGTTCTGTCGATAAAACACAACGCTTCCGTTCCTTCTTCTGCCAATGACATTAAATCATTATCTCATATATATTGTTGTTGAGGTCTATCCTAAAATAAAAAATGGTGGCCCAGCGATCCAAACAAGACAATAGAATCATTGAGGAAGGCTCAGTAGGATAAATATTTTAGGTCTGACCAGGAAGAATGATTTCAAATGCCCTTTTCACATAACCAAGACATGAGCAATGTTGTGAATAATTCATTGTTATAGATAATAATAGTTACATTTTGACGGCATTCAATACTATGTTTGTAAGCACTTTACATTGCAATTACCATCACCACAGTCAGTGGATTCAATTGCTCATCTGCACATTATAGTGTACGTGCTCCGCTCCCTGGGGAGTAATTTGGCCACACGCCATTTTCCAAGTGCACACTTGCCAATTCATCCACTTATGTACATGTACACAACCTACCGGGTACTCATTTAACACCTGAATGGACAGTGGCAAGGTTAACGTCAACATCTTTTGCATTTTCGGTCAAGTTTTTAAACCACTCGACAACACCTCTCAGGTTAAGGTTATTGTTATTGATGACGTCTGAACAGCTCATAGAGCTTATTACCCGACTATCTAGAAAGTTACGTGGTTGAGTGGTTTAAGGTGCTTGACTGGAGATGCGAAGGTCGAGGGTTTGAATCCCTACACAGCACTAATATCCTTTGGCAAGATATTAACCTACACTTGCTTCACTCCACCCAGGTGTTAAATGGGTACCCGGTAGGATGCGACCGTCACTGTGGGTCAAACAGTTTTAGAGCGTCAAGTAACGACTAGCTGGAATGCCCCCCAAGGAGTGGAGATCGTGCACACAGTGTGTGCGGGCAAGCACTTAATCCAATGACCGGGGTAATAGTATATCTGTAGAGCGCCGAGAGGTGTCTGAGATGTATTAAGCGCTATGTAAAAGCTGTATATTATTATTATTATCTACAGATATGTATATATATATATGTATATATCTACCTTGGTGTCATCCTTTTGGGCTGCATGAGGAAGGATGATGGAGGCTTCTAACCCGGAGGTTAAGATGTTACCACGGTTACCAATGGTGAAGACGGTGGATCGATTCTTAAGAGATGGCTTGGACGAAAAGAGACGTAAATGACAACCACCGGTCAAGGAAAAATTAGTCTACTGCAGATCTTAAAACATTTATTTTCTTCTTGCCTCAAATACGTGTGACATAAATGCTTACATTTAAATAAATATGGGGGAGGGGGCGAGATGTGCTTAACAAATTTGAAATTCCATAATGTTAAATTAAATCAATTAAACTGGTGGAATAACTTATTCAGAACACATATAAGCTTTTTACTTTAGGAAGCCAATATTGGAAAGGTAAAGCAGAATACTTGGCAATAAGTATAGTGACGTTCATGGTCAATCCAAAACTATGCGCAGCGAACACATCCTCACATTAAATGTGTGCACTCATTTTTATGCGCAGATTATGATGCCTGTGTATGATAAGCCTGCCAATCAAGGCCTCCAAAATAATTGGCTCAGTCTTTTAGGGAGCTGTCTTAAAATTAAGGGTAAAATATTTAGCCAAAAGCGTCAAACTCAATACCAAAGTTGGCTAAGTATTTTGTTTCAAGCTGGACATTGATTTAAATACTCATATGTTTGACACAAGTATTTGATTGAATACCGGCCCAGGGGGGTGTTTCACAAAGATCTTAAGTCGAACTTAACTCTAAGTGTGACTTAAAGTTTATGGAGAGCCATTTGTAACCTTAAATTTGAATACATTCAAAAGTGAAAAAACAAGTATTTTAGACTTTTCATAAATTCCACAGCAAGAACAGGAAATCTCCCATGATAATAGAAAATATGAATGATTTGAATCAACATTTTATGCCTATTAAGATAAATTTTACAAAATATTTTCAGAGATGCTACGGCTTTCCAAAATTTTTAAGTCCAACTTAGAGTTAAGTTCAACTTAGGATCTTTGTGAAACACCCCCCAGACCTCAAAGAAGAGTAAAAGGATATCTCTCTTGGCTGTATCTTCTACACCCATCAGATCATCCTTGTCTGCCACTTCATCAAACTGTAAATAAAAACCAAATGAAAATAAAGAGAGAGAGAGAGAGAGAGAGAGAGAGAACATTAAAGCCTCATTGATTAGGTTTTTCTATGACTTACCCAACACAACAATAAAGCCTTGGTCAGATATGAACTGATAAACTGCAGCATTTTTACATATTTTTCAATGATGAAGTAAGTTTAATACTCTTCTAATCTTATAACTCAGAGCTAGATGAATAAGTGTAGCTTTGTTGCATAATTGCCAACATTTCAAAATGAGAATTAAGAATTTTTAGCTCGGTAGGTCCTCAAAAATAAGAAATCTACCCTTAACAGGCGTTCGCACATGGAGCGACAGTGTAAACTGGCAATACGCGGTAAATCTGAGCAAACAAGCTAATACAAATTCGCTGCTCAATCATGCAGCCCTACAATGCAAGCAATATGTGAACTCTCACATCGCAGCATAAGATTAAACAAGCTTAATTTGGCAACCAAAAATAAATAAATACATTTTTTTTAACATATTAAAAAAAAAAAATTTTGTTGTTGAAAAAACAGAATATTACGGATTTTATGGTCCTAAAAATCCAGAAAAACAGAATATTCCGCATTATTCGGAAGGGTTGGCAGGTATGTTGTTGTGGTTTACTATTTCATTTCTGAACGAGCCTGAAGTGACTTGAAAAAGATCACCTGGGACTAAAGGAACAAATATTGATCTGATCTGGATAATATAAGACATACCGGTATTGCTCAACAAGAAGTCAGGACAAGCCAACTCAATTTTCAGGCTGTTCTTTGCTCATTATTGAGCCATACAAAATAGTTTAAAGATTTTTATTTTGTTTTAATGGGCTTGATCATTCAGTATAAATTTATTTAATATGGTTCTACATGTATGATGACTTTCCATCAGTACCAGAACTGAGAATTCAGGTAGTTCAGGAACCAAATATTCTAAGCAGGTTGGTTGACAGGATCTAACCCCCTGTTCAGAATACCAAGATTCACTGTACCCTATCAGGACAATTACCCCCGGAAAATCACCCCCCAGGAAAGTCATCCCCAGAAAAGTACTCCCCAAGGACAATAACCCCCCCACCCCCCCCAAGGACAATCACTCCCATGGACAATTCCCCCCAGGAAAATTATATCCCCAACCCCTACAAATTACACTCTTTGAGGGGTAATTGTCCTAGAACCACTCGAGCATCACATCAAAGGAAAATTCTATTACAATCAGAGTCCACTTCTTATGAGAATAGTGTATGTGTAACCGGGATTAATTTCATGTGATTATGCATAGACGATCCGCTAGCTGACATTTATGGCGACACTACACATATGTTAACTGACCGTTTCAAAGAGAGTTTCAAAATATGTTTTCATACAATACTCTTTCCACATCTGTCTGCCCCATTTGCTACATGATGATTCTTTAAACGACATTTCTTTAAATGCATTATGCACAAACTTCCTCCTCTGTCTGAACAGGCCATGAATATTCCTAGATAACGTTAACATCAACACCAAGAGGAAATAAAACAGGATGTCACATAGAATACAATCTTCCTGTCTCGCACTCGGGTTACATAGAACCCAATAAAGCTAAATTCCTTTTCAAAATCATTTTCAAAATAATTGTTCTTAGGCAGTCCTACCAAGAAGTTACTACTGGCATCCTGCATACGAATTGCAGCACTTTAATCAGGAAGTTATCATTTTGTGTGCAAATGGAAAATGGAACATTTTAGATGAACATTCTGATAACTTCTTGTTCTTGATGATACTGTAATATCTCGAAAGTGCACTGACTACCGGTATATATTTCCACCTGTCCAGTATTAGGGAATTATGGCAGTTTACACCGTAAGCTGCAAAATTTGTCTCGAGAGTCTACTCCTTGCGATAGGACTTATTTGGCTACAGATGCACCTACCTGATGCATTTGGTTCAGAGACCGTCAAGACTCCCACAAAATGTCGGTTGAAGAACTCCAGCCATGGAGTTATTGCTGGCTGTCAGCACCTTGGACTCACAGAAGTTCCTCAGGATCTACCCCAAGGTGTAACCGAGCTTGACTTGTCCGTCAACAGACTGACGGTCCTCTACAACAGTTCTTTTCAGGATGTACCAAATGTAACCCTCCTTAGCTTGAGTAAAAACTCAATAATTTTTATGCAGAGCAGAACTTTCTGGACCTTGACAAAGCTAAGTACTCTCATCCTCAATGGGAACAATCTTGAGTCTATACCTCCAAAAATCTTTCTGAAGAACATGCTTCTCACAAAGCTGGTGTTGAATGCCAATCACCTGAACGCTGTTCCTCATGAAGCCTTTTCCAACATACCCAACCTGTCATATGTGGAACTCGGAGGGAACAAAATCAAGAGTATCAACTTTGAGGGATGTTCTCAATGGTCTCATCTGGAAGAAATAAACCTCAACCAAAATGAGGTGGAAGAAATTCAAAAAGAGGACTTTCTTCCTCTGCAGAACACAACAATCCGTAGTTTGAAACTCATATCTAACAAAATTCGAATTTTACAACCACAAAGCTTTTCGCATCTGAATTTGATACAACAAATTGTGCTCATAGGAAATCAAATTAACTCATTTGACATTCAACCTTTCCTTGGCATGACTTACATCGAACATTTATCATTGTATGGCTGCCAGATCCATGAGCTTTTACCACCTGACTTTGCTTCCAATCTGTCCATCACTTACCCAACCATCCGAACTCTAAAGTTATCATCTAATATGATCGAGACTGTACAAGAGGGTGCATTCTGGGGCTTCACAACATTGGAAGTGCTTTACTTGAAAATGAACCAACTCAAACTTCTTACGAATCAGTCATTTTGTCGTCTGGAGTCACTTACAGAACTAGACATTTCATACAACAAATTAACATCCTTCACCAATGGGACATTTGCTTGCCTGCAAAGTTTGAAACAACTTAATGCATCTGGAAATTTATTACAGACTCTCTCTCCTGGATACTTCCATGGTATGTCATCCATTCTTACCATATCCCTCTCAAGTAACAGAATAGAAGCACTGAACAATGACCAACAGCTTTGGACAATCAAGACCCTCAGTATGCTAGACATAAAGAACAATGCTTTAAAAGGTATTTCCAAGGAGAAATTTAATGGGCTAACCAATTTGGAGGCATTGAACATATCTGGCAATAAAATCAATTACTAAAATAACAAAGCTTTCACAGGCTTAATAAATTTAAAAGAGCTGTAACTGAAAAATGAGAAGGCAACATTTATGAAAAATTCCTTTTGTCAACTGCATACACTGCTCATTCTGGATCTATCAAATGCACACATCCAGGTGTCAAGAAAATCAACAGAGCAGTTTTCCAATATGAGTAATTTAAGAGAACTGCGTATGGAGAAGGCACAGTTGAAAGATACTGTTCTATATGACAAAGACAAACATCAGTCACTTATCACCGGTCTCTTCTCGCTTCGTAAGTTGCGAATCAAAGACAACTTTTTGTATGACCTTGATGTACGGATATTTCAGAGCCTTTCACAACTGGTCTATCTCGATATGACAAACTCAAGAATACATACGCTAAGGTCAGGACTGTTCAGTCCTCTCTCCTCCCTAAGGTCCCTTTATATCAGTGAGAACAATCTGGTAGAGGTCCCTGGAGACATATTCAATGGCCTGTTCAGCCTGAGTAGGCTGTACTTCCAGAACAATATCCTGAGTAGTCTGGACCCCAAGACTTTCGCCCAGACACCGAGACTGACGGATCTTTATCTACCTGGTAATCAAATCAGCACCATTAAAGCTGGGACAGTTCTACCAGGTAATACTTCCCTTAGGTTCGACATCTCCAAAAACCCCTTCTCCTGTACATGCTCCTTGGCATGGTTCAGGCAGTGGTTGGACTCTGCTGACATCGATTTCAAACATGCAGACCAGACCCTGTGCTCCGGTACGTCCCTAAAAGGACTCTCAAAACAGCCGTTACTGTCCTTTCATCCTGAGGATCATTGTGGAGTCAACGTCTTTCTTATAGTAGGTATTTCCTTTACAGGTATTTTCCTTTTTCTGATAACTATGCTTGCTTACAACAGACGTTGGTGGTTGAATCACAAGCTTTTCCTTCTTAAACTAGCTGTTGTTGGCTACGAAGAAATGGCAGAAGACTTTGATGCAGATAACTACAAGTTTCATCTGAACCTCATGTTCCTTGAAGAGGAAGAGGAATGGGTTGATCGGGTCATGAAACCAGCCCTGGAGGAGAGGTTGCCGCATCTACAGAACATCATCTACGGAGACAAAGACCTTCATCTTGGAATGTTCTACATCAATGCCATCAATGACGCCCTTGACAACAGCTTCAAGACTGTCTTGTTGATAAGCAACCAATCTATACGTGATGCCTGGTGCATGACCAAGCTCCGTATGGCGCTGGAGCATCTAAACGAAACAGGTCTGGACAAAATCATCTTGATATTTTTGGAGGACATCGAGGATGAGAATCTGCCATATCTTGTCAGATTGTTCATGAGTAGAAACAAACCTTACATGTTGTGGACGGATGATGAAAATGGACAGGAACTATTTTGGGCCCAGTTTAAGAGAAGTATGAGAGCAAATAAGGCTATCAACAATGCGATTCCTCTTTAATGGACAATCAAGTTTTTCTATTAAAAGATCCTATCATCAAAATGTTTTAAATTTTAATAGCCTTGCACATCACCTTTTGAGAGGTGTGAACATTACTTTGAAATACCACATAATCCATACTATAAATCCAATTTCTATAGGATACTGCAAGTATGCTTTTAACTAAACTTGAAATATAAAGAAACAAAAATTAATTAAACATTGTTTTCATGACAGTCTCTACAATCATTTGGAATTGCACTGTTTGATTTAGGCACATGATGGTTGCCGAAGCATATATAGTTCAATCAAATGAAAAGGCCAGATTGGGAAGTGTATGGAGCACCAGTTGACTTTGTGCTTTTCAGGTGCTTAGAGGATTAATTCAACAATTTAAATGGTTGCATAACTATATGTACAGAAATATTATTTTGTTTGCTGCTTATTTTAACAGCAATCAAATGAACAAGCTGCCCCATGACTTACCCAGTGAAAACTAATCCTGTAAACGATCATCGGATCGGACGCCGATACCGATCCGATCAGGGGTGATTGCATGATAATTTCTGATCGCCGATCAATAGAAATGATCGGGAAAAAAATCGGCAGAATTTTTTTTTTTTTTTTTTAATGCCGAAAATTTTCAAGTCTTTGGCTATCAAATGCTTTAAAAAAAATCATGGCTGGGATTATTTTGTCATGTTGAGTTATTGTAGACTATGTTTATAGATATTTAGTGCCTTTTTATGACTTTGGAATTAATGATATTGGTCTAAGAGCAGAGGCAATACATGCGGGCTGCCATCTTGGATTATAATGTAGGTATTTTTTTTTTTTTTTATGACGAAAGTACTTACGTTTTTGGCTATCAAATGCTTCAAAAAAAATCATGGCTGGGATTATTTTTTTCATTTGGAGTTGTTGTAGACCATGTTTGTAGATATTTAGTGCCTTTTAATGACTTTGAAATTAATAATATTGGTCTAAGAGCAGAGGCAAAACATGCGGGCCGCCATCTTGGATTATAATGTAGGTATGCAAAATTTTCGTAATTAAAAAAAAAAAAAAAAAAGGGTCCCGATCTTCCGATCCAATCAGAGCCCTAACTTACAGGGTAAGTGAAAACAAAACATAACTGGAGAGTAATTAAAGTCTGGAAAGCTTAAAAAGAACTCTGGGCCCTCTCTCAAAATGTTAACTCAGGTTGAGTTTGAAATCAATTGCAAATATGTACAAAAAAATGTTGGCAATTGCAACTTTGTGACTGATTGGAGGGCTTGCTATTAATTCTCGCTATAGATTGCCAATATGCCTAGAATGCCTAGATGTAGCCTCTTGAACGTAATCTCAAGCCACTTCCAGGACTTACAAAACTTGTCATCAGTGACAAATAACAGTTATTGTCATAAGCTACTGAAATCCTTGCTTCTGATTGGTTAACAGTTTTGTCACTGATTTTTGTAATTTGTCATTGAAAAAAGGCTTTGTGAAACGGGTCCCTGGTGTATGATGCATGCGGCGCACCAGTAATGTATTACCGGTATATGCATGCGCAGAATACGTATTTACAGATGTCCGAAAGCTTTTGCTATGTTCCTTAATTTCTGTGACAGCAGCAACAAAAAACAAGAGAAAGATACTCCAAATCATATTGATGAACAGATTGTAACAATAATAATAATAGCTAGTTCTTATGCTTTTCAGGACCAAAGGCCCTCTCAAAGCACTTTACAGATATATACATGTAGGTATATATTATTACCCCGGTCATAGAATTCAGGCTTACCCGCACACAATGTATGCACATTCTCCACTCCCTGGGGAGCATTCCAGCCAGCCAGGCATCTGTTTTTAAAGTTTTGAGGCCCTTCTCAAAACTTTAAGAAAATGATGGGATTAACTTTAGAATACCCCACCAAAACACAAAGTTGGTTTCGTTTGTTGGCAGGTGCTAACGAACCTGTTGGTCCTCCTACATGTACAAGCCAACGAACCCATTATTTCAAACATATTTGCTTACACCCAGTAAATTGAAATTTCTAGTAACTATTGAAATTTCTCCCAGGAAGCATTACATTTATAAGAGAACCCTTTATTGTAGTTCCGTCTGTTCATATTTTAGACAAGTTTTTCGCACTTGCCAATGAACACAACCAAAGAAGGTTGACCTTATGACTTCTATGCTTCTACTTGCTATGGCCCCTCACATCCAAAGATCATATGTTTAGTATGTTAAGCAATATTTTCAAACGTTTTTGTAATGATCCACTCTTGAGATTGCTTGAAGATCATGATAAATCACTGTGATAACTATCAGAAAATAAAGTTAAGTCAGGTTGAGAATTGATGGTGTCCTTAAATTAGCATATAAAATTGAAGAAGAAATACAGAGTGAAGAAGAACAAGTATGAGGGAAGGGTCAGGATGCATCACAGGGGTGTTTTTGTTTTATGTGTATTTCATGATAGATGTATTTGGAAAATGTGCTTATTTTTTCATATTTCTATACTATGCTATCTATGAGCCATGTTTTGATTTTATTCTATAAGGAAATATTCCTACTTTATTACATTTAACATGGGCAGAAATAATCATTAACACAATGTTCATTTCATTTTTGCAATGCGTATACAGCTAGTTCTAACAATGAAACCCTGTTGCTTACGATCGCATGTACTGTACACACACACACGCTCAAGAACGGCAGGGGCATGCACAGCACAGCTACGCAAAAACAATGGAAGCTATTCCAGAGAAAAATGAAGTTAAGTGCAGTGAAATGAGTAAAATGGGGCTTGGAAATAAAGTATGGCGGTAGTGAGAATTTCTGATCAATCACAACTCTCTGTATTAAAGAAGGAAACCGGTGCAACAAAACCTTGTGAAATAGACCCAAATCACTTTTTGGAAAATGTTAATTTTCAAACGGCAATTCACAACAAAGGATATCTTGCGAATATAACATACTTTCACTATGAATCCTTGATCATGCAAAATGTAGAAAACCTCTTTGACTTTAATAGAACAGAACATTTCTCATGTGAATAAATGTCGGATGTACATGTAGGTGAAAAATGTAGCTATATGCAACAAAGTAAGAAGCTCTTCAGCTTCCTTTTACTTTTATAATCCAAACATGTGAACTACACTGCAGTAATATTTCATTTTGCCATATATAATAAAAACAATCTTGATTTATATATAAATACTGTCTCTAAGCGCTTTATTACCCCAGTCATCGGAATTGATCACGCGCAATGTGCACCAACCATCTCCAAGCCCTGGGGAGTGTTCCTACCATAATGGTCAGCGTGAGGGCATATAGCAATTACTATTTAACACGAAGGCTTTCGTCATCCTACCAGGTAACCATTTCTCTCCTGGGTAAGAAGCAGCAAATGTAGATTGATGCCTTGCCAAATTACATTGAAGCCATGTAAGGGAATGAACCCACATACTTTGCATTTCAAGTCCAGTGCTTAAACCACTCGACTACCACACCTCTACATTACATGCCATCATGGTATAACGAGGTGATTTACAGGACAAGCTGCCTCTAAACAAAAGTAACTCTTGGAAATCATGCTTTTTTTGTTGCACCGCTCCAAAGCTATGGATAACATACCACTAGACAAAAGAAAAGCCTAATCTGTTGCTGTCTTCATAGTTTTGTTGAAGACGTACTTGTTTTCTAGAGCTTTTGAAAAGATTTGAAAATATTTTTTTGATATAGTGTGTCAGTAAAGTAGCACTTTAAAGCGCAGAAGAGTATATTTATAAAGTAGCTGTGCTATATAAATTGATCTAGTTATTATTATTATTATTATTTACTGCATCGTTGTGAAAGGGGTTTCATCTTACCTGTAGCTTCATGAGCCTGTTGATGTATCCCTTGAAATAGGAGAAGTAGACTTTACTCATGGTGTCCACATATTCATCCCTCACCTCCTTCGCCACGTGTCTCTCATTGGCCAGCAAAAACTCGTAGAAAAATCTGTATGAAACAATGTTACGAGTCAAGTAATCAAGTACATAAGGTCCATATTTATTGTCATTTTAACAATGGAAATTTGTTGTATTTACATGGTATATGAATACACAAATATCATTCAAAAAGACAAATTTAGTAAAATAATTTTGAGTTGTCAGAAAACAAAAATAAACAATCAAACAAAGATATAGTCATGCATCTAAAGCCTCGGTCACAAATGCCGTTACGAACTGCTACGAACGCCGTACAAACGAATTTCAGACAATGGAAATTCGGGAAGACAACGGAAAAACAGAGATTTGTACAAAATTATCGTTCGTACGAACCTTTGTGACCGTAGCTTAAAATAATATACATGTATACCAAGTGAGGAGGGAAAAACGACAAGTTTTTACAGGTGTCACTTTAAAGGTAATACAAACTTTTGGTATGGGGTCATGAATTTGGTTCAAAGGAACATATTGGAAGCATATGCAATCCTACAATATGCAGTGATCGCTGTCGAAGTTGAAATCGAGTCTAAAGTTATGAAATTATTAATAACAAACTCTTTATGTTGTATAGCGCCCTCTCAAGGTCAAGATATTAATTAAGCTATAAAACAATGTTTCTTGACTAAT
>BEXV01001438.1:56114-68256 GCA_003118195.1 Hemicentrotus pulcherrimus
CTTTGATCTAAAAATCAATTTTCTCTCCGCCCAATGCCATTACATGTCCATCGATCAAGGAACAAAAACCGTTTAAAGTTGTTACGAAAGTGTACATTGGTGGCCGCGTATATGAATGGGTTGATCGTGGAGTTACACCACGCTAAAACTTCGGCTATCTCCCACACAATGGTAGGTATGAAGACATCTCCGCAGCATGATGACATAACGCTTGTTGCTATGTAGGGCAACCAACAGAGTAGAAAACATCCTGTAAGAATGCCCAAGACTACGGCAGCCTTCTGATGCTTGACAAGTGCCTTCCGATCATTCCTCGCCTTTTGGGCACGTTCACTGTTACCGGGGATGGCTCGCTGTGGATGGGATGAGGTATGTCCGGCAGTGGCATGAATGGTGCTGTCGGCTGAACTACCTGGGTAACTTTGTCCTGGATTAGCTGTCCCGGAATCACCAAGGTGACTTCCTCCAACTTGTACTGCTCGCGAGGCACTGTTTCTTCGAGACAGAGATTCTGCTGATTGGTTTGTCGGCGGACCCTGTCCTACAGTCCCTTTAGATCTTTGACGAACTTTCAAGTAGACAGCAATATTCATGAGTAAAACGAGGACGAAACTCATAAAGAAATAAACCAAATTTATGAAAATCGGCGCTATAGGATTGGTTAGATATTCCATGAAGCAGGTAGTTTTGTAATTCACGCTGTATGACCCAGTTATAGGACTCCAGGCAAACGCTACCAAAAACCAGAAAGTAACCACGATGGTCCAAATGGCAACTAGGGTCAGTCCAACTCGCTTCTTAGTCTGATAGTTCTGGTACTTCAGACCCATGCTCACCAGCAGATAGCGGTCCCGGCTGATAAGGATAATCGAAAGCCATGAGATATTGACCACCGAATAGTCCAGGACTGACCACAGCTTACAGATGATCTCACCATGCGGCCAGAAGCCTTTGATGAACCTTGAGAGGTTAAAGGTCAGACTAAACGCACCCACGAGGACATCGGTGATGGAGAGGTTCAGGATGAACAGATTCGCCACGGTTGCTCGTATCCGTGAATCTCGGATGTATGCAACGATCACCAAGATGTTCCCGACGACAGTCACAGTTATAATGACTGAGAAGATGAGCGATAACATTGCCAAGTGAAATGGTGAGTAGCGATGGCCAAAGGTGTTTTCATTGGGTAATGGTTTGCTAGCTGATGGGAAGCTGACATTTTCCATGGTTATTCGAACAGCAAAAAATCCCAGCTAGAATCTTCTCAAGGAATCAACCGGTCATAACCAAAACAGAATTTAGAGGCCTGTTGATACGCCGAGTAAAGTTATATGACACGAAAAACAGAATAAGAAAAAGGTGTGGCGCTCATATAATTTTGCACCAATAGATCATACTTCCATCACGGCAGCATATGTTGGCAACTCTACAGACGTGCGTGCGTGTGTGATATACTCGTATAATTCTTGCTAGTACGTTCGTACGTGTGTTGCTCCGGAATGAAGAAAAATACTATAGAGACGAAGTACTCAATGAAGCAATGTACAAACAGAGAATTTAAAATAGCAGTACAGTAAAGGTTACATCCATGTTTTTTGAAATATGAGATTTGATTTTCCATGAAAGCATTGTTTTTTTCGTGGCTTCATATTTAGAAATTTTACAACTTGAAGATAAAGCAAAATAACAACAACAAAAAACATGTGCAGTAAGAAGATCATTAGGCCTATTCCAATCCAGACAGGCACCATGTCTATCAGTGTATCTATAGACCGATGTTTCCTTGGTTTATTTAGGAAAATATAAAGCTAATATTTTAAAGCTGTTGGATAGCATCACTCAGTCTGATTTGATTAAAAATAAATCTCATCAATGAAACATTGTAAAGGCTAAATAATCTTTAGAAAAAAATACACCATTAAACCGAGCGCCGCTGCCACCCGGCGAGTCACCATGTTTGGTAATCTTCTTTTGTGTATATTTGATAATATCATTCAGTTTGATTTGATTCGAAATATGTCTCATTAATGAAAAATTATGAAGGGTATAGTTTAATAAAACAAAATAAAAAAATACACCATTAAACCGAGCGCCACCGCCATCCAGCCAGGCAACACATTTAGTATTATCATTGGTTGTATCTATAGACCAAGGTTTCCTTTGTTTATTTAGGAACATTCTCTACTTTGTTATTTATGTCTACAAATCGTCTTTTTGAAAGTTTCTTAGTAATGAAACCACGACAGAATAATGCATTAATGATTAATCAATTCAAATGTGATGATATCTGGATGTTACCCCTTTTAAGAATGAGCTATTCACTATGATGTTACAAAACTAGCTAGATGAGGGAGAGTGTGCCGCTTTGAAGAAAGAGGTGCCCTTACCCTTTCTGCCATTTTAAATGATCTGTTCTTGGCTTTACGGAGTACTTCGTCTTCATAGTGATTTGTTTTTTTTTTCCATTTCGGAGCAACGTACGTACGAACGTACTAGTATACGAGTATAATCTGACATATCCATGCACGTCTGTGACGTAAAAAATAATGCAAATTCATATCGCCGCTAAACGAGTGGCCAATATATGCTACCTTCCATCAATGATGACATTAATTGCAAGTGCAATCATCGGTAACGATTGTCCATTCAGTATCTAAGATTGATCAGTTGATATCTAGCGACTGCTTCTAAATATCTACTCCGAAAGCCTCCGAAATGAAGTCTGCAGCCTAATGCTGTGTTAGATAAACGAAATTATGGGTAGATTCAAATTGCTTTTGGTTATTTCTCAAAATGTTAGCAACAGATTAACACATTTTCAATGGATGTGCATCATTAACGAAAAATCTGCCGGTCTGAAGAACCCTGCCCCAGCAGTACCTTTGCAAGACAATGATTTATATACTTCACACAAACACACACACTGGCATCACCCACAACCACATAAATAGAAATACAAACAACAGCAAAAACATGATGGTATCAATGAAAAAAAAATATTATAATATTTAATAATATCACTTTAGATATAATTCTTATCATTATTGTTATTATCATATTAGATCAGCGTGTAACAAAAACAGTAACAGAAAGTTTCAAGGGAATCCAACTCGTTACTCGTATGGCATCAGACGACTAAACAAACAGAGAACGTATGTAAACGATGACTCCTTCATCAGTCTCTACAACTGGATGGCTTGCTGAAGCGGCGTAATATGACGGCGTGGCTATTGTAGGGTGTGGCATTACTAGAAATAACGAAATGGGCTCCGGCGTCGGTATGAGTAAAGTAGTACGTGTAAAAAGTAAAAATTGTTTGGATTATTTGTGTAGTTGTTTTTGTATGAGCGTTGTGAATTCCCCCCTCTTTCTCTCTCCCTTTTTTGCTTTCTCTCTCTCTCTCTCTCTTTCCCTCTCTCTCTCTCTTTCTCTCTCTCTTTCACTATCTCTCTCTCTCTCAATATATATATGCTGTCCTCTTTACCTCCTTTACCTCGCGCTCAGCAACACATTTTTCGATATTTTTCTTTTTCTGATTCTGTTTGTTCTAAGAGCTGATATATACTAGTTTTAGATCTAGGGAAGACATTTTGAAACTGGAAATGATGATATCAATATCAGATATTAATTTACATTGTGTTTTAATTTCTTGGAACTTTGTTTCAGTTTCTGACAAGGAAATAGAATGCGGAAACTACAATGATAGGTAATTAAATATTATTATGCTCCTCAAAATACATTTATAGTAATGGAATAACGGTAAGCTGTTGCTGTGACCTATACAAATACAATGCAAGACGCTGGACAATTAGGCCTATAACATCATCTACTGCTGGTCGTTGTTAATCAACTTTAACTTCAATAACAAAAAATAAAATTCATATATTCACATACAGCTATTCATAACTCTTGTAAATTTGATGTTTTTTCTGTTTTTAGTTAGTCAAGAATGAAATGTGGACTATTTTGATTATAATGTTCGTTGGATACATTTAGATGCAAGCTTTAATATATCAATTTTTCAGGATCCATTAAATCCAGATAATCAATTTTTCCACGTACTTAAAAAAGTCATAAAACTTGGTAAGAATATGAATTAATGTATCCCTTTAACTGTATTTCATTTACCGCCTACAAACAGCAATATTTCATGGATCAATCCGCCTAAACATAAATAATCGTTATCAGTTATAATATGCAATAAAAGAAGTATGTACATGGACACAATTGCGCGTGAGCGTATGAGTGCTTTGTATTAAGCTTATGTACAATAGGAGAAGTAGAGACAAGGAAAATTAGTTTTTGTGTGCAATTACAATGTACTTTGTCTATTCAAAATGGTTTATTATCCTCAACGAATCCATACACATATTTTTCTTCTGCAAATGACCTAATCTTAATATGTAAAATGGACGCACAGATTATGGTTAAAACATTCGTATAGCAAATTATCATTAGCGTTGTAAATGAAATGAACTACATGTTAAAGTTCAAAAGATGACTGACCATTTTTGTTAGGGTGCAAAATATATGTAGACATGTACAACATTGAACAAACAAAAGCACACTTGTAAGTTTAGATAACAAATAATGAGCTGTGTTGTAGGTACATGTATATACACATATTCTTCAAATAACCTAATCTAAATATGTGGATTGGGTACATAAATTATTAGGTTAAAAAATCCGTATATCAGATTATCATAAACGATGTAAATAAAACGAATTACATTAGTTCAAAAGATGACTGAACAATTTAATCATTGTGCAAAAAATAGAAATGTACAACATTGACAAAAACCACACTAGTATGTTATGATCACAAATACTAAAACGTATAGGCCTATACGGTAAAAAACGAAGAACCATTAACCCAGTGTCAAAGTAATAGTGTAACCATACAAAATAAAAGGAAAAAGAAAGAAAGATCGTAGCGAAATGCAATATACAGATATTTAGAGCATTTAACTGTCATCCATCTTTGACTCTGATCAATACTATTTAATGTCTAAATTTGACAATTGACGTCCGTATACATGCTCAACCTCTTCATTAGAGCAATGCATGTTTTTTCCGTCTCAATCCTTACAAAGTGGTGTATCAGTCCGTATATGCAGTTGGCTGCCTAAGCTTTCAGGTCAAGGGATTGCACGGAGCTCGGATTTTGTACGAATTCTGTTACGTCGTGCAGATTGTTATTGTCGGTTTAATAAATCAATATCCATGGAATTTCTCACTTTGGCCTCCATACAAGGGATTGTCTACTAGATCATCTGGTGGTGCTGGTTCTTCTTGCGTGCTGAATCCATGACCAGGTCTTTCATTCTGGCCTCCATACAAAGGATTGTCTATAAGTTCTTCTGTTGGCACAAACTCTGTTTGATTGTTGAGTCCTTGCCCCACAGGTCTGTCATATCCATCTCCGTACAGAGGTTTATCTATGAGGTCATCATTAGTCGGCGATCCGGGTAGCTCACTGGACGCATGTCCGTCGGGTTTGCCACTTTGCCCTCCGTACAACGGATTGTCTATGAGCTCATCCGTTGCTGCTGATCCGTGTTGAGTATTAAATCCATCATCACCAAGCTTGCCGTTCTGGGCTCCATACAAAGGATTGTCTACCAGACCATCTGGTGTAACAGCTTCTGGCCGAGTGCTGAATCCTTGCCCGGTAGGTCTTTCATTCTGTCCTCCATACAAGGGATTATCTATAAGGTCACCTGTAGGTGATGCTCCTGGTAACCCAGTGTGCATCTGTCTATCGGGTTTGTCCATCTTGCCTCCATATAAAGGATTGTCTATCAGATCATCTGGTGGCGCCGACTGTGGTTGATTGTCGAGAGGTTCCTCATACAGGGGACTGCTGATGGGAGAATTGATGGGATCACCTTGACCTCGTGTAGGAATTAGATTGCTGCCTTCGTATACTGGGTTCTTGAGAAGGTTAGAACACACTGCACTGTTGGAGTTCTTTACCTTGAAACCAGCAGCTGCCGATAAATTGGGGCCTTGATTGTTGTGTTGACCAACGTCCTCTTTGGTTTTTCCATTTCCACCTATGGTAACTACCTTTAGGGGCTGTGTGCCGTCCCTGATTTCAGCGTAGTTTTCCGAGTCTGCATGTAGCTTTGGGTATGAATATCGAACTTCCGAATCGCCTGCAAGAGATTTCAAAGCTACATTTCGAGGGACCACCTTCTCTTCTCTGAATTGAAAGAAAACAGGCAAAAATGGAAGAATAAATATGAACAAGAAATATACGTGTCACATCATATAGATATATTTCTTACTTCTAAGTAGTAAACTTAAATTCAAGCATTTAATTCAGATACAATCTTAAAATTTTTTTTCAAACACTTTAAAGGTTATTTTGTTGCTCTACAGTTACAGGTGAATATCAACATTGTCTCCTTCATTATTTCCTTTTAAAATTAAGATAATATTTATATGTTCGATTATATTTCGATGAAAGATATTTACAATGAGCTTGTACATTCTCTACCGAATGTCCCAAACTCAAAAATAGGCCTCAAACTAATTACAATTCACGATTCATATTTCATGCAAAGTGCTATGTCCTTTTGTGACAATAACCATCAGTGCGTTGATTTATACGTAATCATACCTTCGCCGATAGCAAAACAGCACAATTACAACAACCAGCATGACAACGAAGAAGACAACAAGAGCAGACGTTACTGGGATAATCCACCGCATGCTCCTAGCCGATTGTGGAGTTGTGGTAGCTGCAATGATTCATTGATAGACAGATTTTAATTCATACGAATTTGATCATATCTACGGGAGCTTAAAAGTGCCGACGAGAGGTAAGACGAGAAGACCAGTTGTTGAAATTCGGCGGGTCAACTTGCTAATACAAGGAGGGGACGAGATGGTGAGTTGTTAACATTAATTCAGGAAATTGATTTCAAGTTCCAGCAACTCGCCGTCACGTTTCTTGTCCCAAAGAAGTCGAGTTGCCGAGTTCAAACCATCCGTCATCTGGCTCATTGTTGTCTTTCAACCTGTCTTCTCGCCTTCTGGTTCTAAACTATCTCGTAATCACGCCAGCACTTTCAAGATCCCGTACATATTATCTTCAAGAGCATCATAGCTGCACGACTCGCAAGAATACATGACCTGAGATCCTTCATACCTATGTTTCTTGAGGATTAACTTAATATTGAACCAACTGGAGGAAAACTTTAAAGACCTGGAGTGAAATAACACTGCATTCAGATGGCAAAGAAAATAAGTATGTGGGAAAATGTTGCAAAACACCTCGGAAACTGGAAAACTATGCAATAATAGCTAAATATTATATCTAATATTATGAAGATCTTTTTTTTTTAAAATAAACATCTTTGTTTTTTGAACTCTTTTTTTTTTTAGAGAAGTACGGAATTAAGGGAGGTGTAAATTATCAATAACATTCAAAATTAAGACACTGTGCTCTTGAACTTGGTCATCAACAAGTCTTTATATTGACAAGAGTACGACTACTTAAAAATATTGCACCTATACATTCTTGCATTGTTATTAATGCTTACTTCGTATTATTTCTTACCTAATCCTGATAAGCTTACATTTTAACCTGCAGCAACATGCCTATAGTCATAACGAAGTAATGCTGAGCATATCTTAAATTACGATCGAGTGTGTTTTCATTTTTTTTTGTTAAGAATTAGGAATTGGCTACTGACATGCTTTTTTTAACATTTGCATTTGCCTATTCCCAGACATCCTCACATTTTACAATAAATTGTTTAGATAAGAGTTTTTGTTTGTGTGCGTTAATAGTTGATTTTTTTTTTTATGTACGTTATATTCCAATTTGTATGTAACCATGTACTTTATGTGGATTTAATGATTTTGTTCTTCTATACTGTGTAATATGTAATTTTGTAATATGAACTTGCTGTTTTTTTTAAATGAGATGTGGAAGAAATATATTTGAAACTTAAAAGTTGATTTTTTACGTAACCAGTCTTTCATGAAAGGAAATCGTACGCCCTACTGTGGATGCAAATATGGTAGAAAAAAAAGGTAGCATACATACACTTATTAGAAATGATTTAGGCAAACACAAATCGTACAGACTATATTGATCTTCCCACGGTATATGCCGTTTTTGAAAAAAAATATAGGTGATAAATGAGAAATATAATAAAATATGAGATGTAAGAAAAAATTGAAATAATGGAAATGAAATTTACCTTGTATGGAAATGGTTGATTTGCCTCTCGTGCTAGAAGGAGCGTTTGTTTCAGAGGAGGAGTTACTTGTGAATGATTCAGTTGATGGTTGTCTTGTTATAGATGAAACTACGTTTGTTAAAAAAGGAGTATATTTATATAATATTGACTGGCCTTCACTCTAAGAAAAAAGGGTTCGTAAGGGGTGCTCGTGGGCACCGTAAAGGTTCGCGAATGCTAATGGTTCCCGTTCGTACCTTTAAATGGAGCTGGAAGCTGTAGGGTGCTCGTCTGCACCCTTCAAGCCACTTTGGTNATTATTAGGTTAAAAAATCCGTATATCAGATTATCATAAACGATGTAAATTAAACGAATTACATAAGTTCAAAAGATGACTGAACAATTTAATCATTGTGCAAAAAATAGAAATGTACAACATTGACAAAAACCACGCCAGTATGTTATGATCACAAATACTAAAACGTATAGGCCTATACGGTAAAAAACGAAGAACCATTAACCCAGTGTCAAAGTAATAGTGTAACCATACAAAATAAAAGGAAAAAGAAAGAAAGATCGTAGCGAAATGCAATATACAGATATTTAGAGCATTTAACTGTCATCCATCTTTGACTCTGATCAATACTATTTAATGTCTAAATTTGACAATTGACGTCCGTATACATGCTCAACCTCTTCATTAGAGCAATGCATGTTTTTTCCGTCTCAATCCTTACAAAGTGGTGTATCAGTCCGTATATGCAGTTGGCTGCCTAAGCTTTCAGGTCAAGGGATTGCACGGAGCTCGGATTTTGTACGAATTCTGTTACGTCGTGCAGATTGTTATTGTCGGTTTAATAAATCAATATCCATGGAATTTCTCACTTTGGCCTCCATACAAGGGATTGTCTACTAGATCATCTGGTGGTGCTGGTTCTTCTTGCGTGCTGAATCCATGACCAGGTCTTTCATTCTGGCCTCCATACAAAGGATTGTCTATAAGTTCTTCTGTTGGCACAAACTCTGTTTGATTGTTGAGTCCTTGCCCCACAGGTCTGTCATATCCATCTCCGTACAGAGGTTTATCTATGAGGTCATCATTAGTCGGCGATCCGGGTAGCTCACTGGACGCATGTCCGTCGGGTTTGCCACTTTGCCCTCCGTACAACGGATTGTCTATGAGCTCATCCGTTGCTGCTGATCCGTGTTGAGTATTAAATCCATCATCACCAAGCTTGCCGTTCTGGGCTCCATACAAAGGATTGTCTACCAGACCATCTGGTGTAACAGCTTCTGGCCGAGTGCTGAATCCTTGCCCGGTAGGTCTTTCATTCTGTCCTCCATACAAGGGATTATCTATAAGGTCACCTGTAGGTGATGCTCCTGGTAACCCAGTGTGCATCTGTCTATCGGGTTTGTCCATCTTGCCTCCATATAAAGGATTGTCTATCAGATCATCTGGTGGCGCCGACTGTGGTTGATTGTCGAGAGGTTCCTCATACAGGGGACTGCTGATGGGAGAATTGATGGGATCACCTTGACCTCGTGTAGGAATTAGATTGCTGCCTTCGTATACTGGGTTCTTGAGAAGGTTAGAACACACTGCACTGTTGGAGTTCTTTACCTTGAAACCAGCAGCTGCCGATAAATTGGGGCCTTGATTGTTGTGTTGACCAACGTCCTCTTTGGTTTTTCCATTTCCACCTATGGTAACTACCTTTAGGGGCTGTGTGCCGTCCCTGATTTCAGCGTAGTTTTCCGAGTCTGCATGTAGCTTTGGGTATGAATATCGAACTTCCGAATCGCCTGCAAGAGATTTCAAAGCTACATTTCGAGGGACCACCTTCTCTTCTCTGAATTGAAAGAAAACAGGCAAAAATGGAAGAATAAATATGAACAAGAAATATACGTGTCACATCATATAGATATATTTCTTACTTCTAAGTAGTAAACTTAAATTCAAGCATTTAATTCAGATACAATCTTAAAATTTTTTTTCAAACACTTTAAAGGTTATTTTGTTGCTCTACAGTTACAGGTGAATATCAACATTGTCTCCTTCATTATTTCCTTTTAAAATTAAGATAATATTTATATGTTCGATTATATTTCGATGAAAGATATTTACAATGAGCTTGTACATTCTCTACCGAATGTCCCAAACTCAAAAATAGGCCTCAAACTAATTACAATTCACGATTCATATTTCATGCAAAGTGCTATGTCCTTTTGTGACAATAACCATCAGTGCGTTGATTTATACGTAATCATACCTTCGCCGATAGCAATACAGCACAATTAGAACAACCAGAATGACAACAACGAAGAAGACAACAAGAGCAGACGTTAGGGGAATAATCCACGGCTTGCTCCTAGCCGATTGTGGAGTTGTGGTAGCTGCAATTGATTCATTGACAAACAAATTTTAGTTCATACGGATTTGATCATATCTACGGTAAATAATAATAATAACAATATTTATAAAAATGCAACATATCAATATCTAGAGATGCTCAAGGCGCATACAAATAAATCAAATTAATATTGAATTATCCTAAGATTAAAAAAATATTAAATGTTAACTTGCATTAGATAACACAACTTCATGGTGACATGGTACAAGCAATCTGGCACAGTGTGATTGTTTGTTTTTCATGCATTGTATAAAAAATAAATTGAAATTTAAGAATATGCATTGAGCATCAGGTGAGTTTTAAGCCCAGTTTTGAAGGTGGAAAGAGTGTTGGCCGTCTGAAGAGAGAAGTAACCTAAGTTAACTAGGACGAGGGAATGAGTTGACGAGTTGTTTTAATTCGGCAAGTCGACTTGTTTAGGACGAGTGTCAGAGAACATGAGTATGTGGGAACATACAACAATAGCTTACGAAGTTAGTGGTTCTTTTCACTCTAATACCATCCAGATATGTTCTTTATATAATTCCCTTGTTCGAAATTCTAGAGAAGTATGAAGTTGAGGAAGGTGTTAATGGTTAACGACATTTAAACTCGAGACAATCCTCCTGGTAATTTATAGGTCATTATACTGACAAAGAGTACTGAATACCAATACCTTCATTTGATAAAACGATAATTTGATGTAATGCACCGTTACATTTCCCCTCTGTTATGAATACTTTAACCTGATGGGTTTACATTTAACCGGTAGCAAAAGTTGCCATTGTGGTTTTCCTTTACAGATTCTCTCCAAAACTGATTCATATGAGAAAAATAGTTTCTGTTGAGTTTGTTTTCATAATTTTCATCTTCATTCTTTCATGAAATGAAATCGTACACCCTAAAACTTTAGGATAAAAAGACAAGGAAATAGTAGAATCAATAAAATAATAAGAAAAGAGATGGAGACAAATTATACAGATTAGTATGATATACCCTAGGTATATAAAAACAAAATAATCATGATAAATGAAGGAATCTAGTGAAATATGAGATGTTACATAAATTGTAATAATGGAAATGAAATTTACCTTCTATGGAAATGGTTGATTTGCTTGTCGCGCTAAAAAGGACGTTTGGCGATCGGCCGCTACACGAGATCTTAAGGGGGGGGGGGGAGCATAATGGCCCCCCGGTCGTACTAAGACCTCAAATAGCCCGGCCTTTTTAGGGTTAACCCTTTTCCCACCGGGATATTTTGATCACGGGAGTCCATGGGGGAGCGACAGATCAAAGAAGCTTTATTGAGCTAAAGAAACCTAATAAATCAGGTGACTCAATCAGGTTTCGTTAAGATGAAACCCAGTCAAATATATCATGATACCAAATCATGAATTGTTCTCTTGAAGGTTTGCAACAAAACTATTTGAAACACTTGCAACAAAAATCTAAAGCTTTTTAGTATCAAAGGATAAAGCTGTAAAACCTGCTATTAATCTTCAGTGATGAAATGCCACTTGATTTGGTGTTACTATTCCATTGCTGATTGTGTTG
>BEXV01001439.1:12972-35078 GCA_003118195.1 Hemicentrotus pulcherrimus
CACCTGTTCTACACATTTTTACATAATAGCAGTGAAGGGATGTTCCTTTGTCTACAACAGCAATTGTTGAGGGTAAAATGAGGAACTGTATATGTTGTCCTCTTTCTTTGTCCATCATGTTTATAGTGCATTCACCATAACTTGTGTTCTAACCTGTAACTGCAACTTATCACAACCTATTGCAGCAACAGCAGCAACAACAGCAACAAGCACAGGCTCAAGCCCTACAACAGGTTTGCCCTCTCTCTCTCTTTTTCTCTCTCCTTTTCTCTCACTCATGCTCTCTCTCTTTCTCTCTCCAACCCTTTCTCACTTTGCTTTAGTTTTAACAATAATTAAGTTTAGGTTAGGAGAATATATGCAGGGAGCTTTCGATATACATGTCTGTGTCTCAACTGCAACTGCTAATCTGCTAGTATGATTTCAGATATTCTTTCGAGCAGGAGTGCTCTTATGTCAAAAGTGTCCTATCACAATTTGGGCATAAACTTGTTGGGCCCTGTACGTTTGCACACTAGAGCCCCAAATGTTCAAATTTAAACATTCCCATGTGTGCAGACCTTCAAAATGTCCATTTGGACTTGATGTGAAAAAAGGGAGAGATTGGAGCCTTGTCCTGATTATTGATCTAGAGACCTGTGCACAAATACTTGATACTGTTGAATAGTTTTTATATGTAAGTTAGCGCAGTTGAAATAGATGATATTAATATTTTGAGAGTTTTCAATCATTCTTAACATCATTTGTAACGTTATGTTTAGGTGCACTGATTCATTTATTAACTGTGTTCAAATAATTCAAATCAGGGGGAGACCAAAGGCTTTTATTGATATCATCTAATATTTCATTCATGTGTCATTTATTTTGAAAAGACATTGAAGTTTCTGGATGGGATAAATTTCATAGAGAAAGTAGCTAAAACTAAAATTAGAAGAAAAACAAATTATAGAAAAGAATGTATTGAATACATGATATCAAATGGTTGATTATTGCCTACGGGTATGGCACGTTGTGCACTGGAAAAGCATAGTAGAATAATATCTCTGTATTAGTCCAGAAATTTTGCCCATTCACTGCAATGCTTTGTCAAATACTCACATTATTCTTTAACTGGTAGCCTTATTGTCAATTTTATTGTTGTTAATGTATATTTTTTGATATTGTTAGACTACTAACAAAAACCTTATCTTTTGTAACGTCATTGTTTTTATTATCTTTTCTTTTTGTTTCCCTTAATGTTTGTTCTGTCTTATTCGTATCCGTATCCTCCTAACAAAAAACACCAAAAATCAACACACACACTAAATGGCTACTTCTTCTATATACCCAAAATTGCACTGGGTTTTTCTGTCCACCTACCCACAATGCAGCAGCAGCATCAGCAGTATCAGTGGGAGCAGATGCAGCTCATGCATATGCAACAGATGCAAATGCAGCAGCAGTATGATACAATGCACCAGGTTGGCTTATGAATAATGCAAGACATTAATTTACATAGCTCTTCCTTCATGCTTTTCATGCTGCATACTATGCACTTTCACATTTGCATATTTTCTTCATGCATTTCTCATATGCATTTAACAATTATATGCATATTCTCATTATACTTAATTACTCATTTATCAGCATGGTTTATTTCAAAGATTGAATATGACGAAAATCATTTTGATTCTCATCTTCAAAGGATTGCTCATTGAAGTTAAGGTTTAATAGAAAGAGTATCACATACCAGTATGTTATTTGCCAAACTCTGGCATCCATCAAATTGGAAACTCATTATTATTTTCTGCTATAAAAGAGAAGCCTTGTCAATAAATTTCTACACTTAAATCACTGAAGAAGAAAAAAAAGTTTTGAAATGTATGTATGCATATTTTTTTCTTTGATGGAGGGAGCTAAGGTTCTTATGAAATTCTTTATGAAGTTGGGCATCTGTAGTTTTATCAGTTTCTCAGTTTCTCCTTCTTTATTCAGATTTGTAAGATATTGTATGCAAAAATTTATATATATATATATTTTGTTTGGGGGGGGGGGGTTGGGGGGGAAATATTGGAGTTTCATATGATATCCAGCATGTGCATGTGGACCAGCATTTTGAAAATATCAGAGTAACTTGATATATGAGTAAAATTCAGCACTTACAGTTTTATTTATTTATAGTGTGGTTATGAATTCATATTTGGGATTATAAGAAAAATTCTGATTACACTGTAGTACTATTTATTGACTTATTGATTTATTACAAATTTATCAGCGGTTGCCTTTTCAGTTATCAAAATGTGATCACAGGGGGCCCTTGAAATTTAAATTGTAATGTTTATGCAATCAGATGCATTTTTTTTTAATATTGGGACATTAACATATATGATATCACTTTGCTGGGTTGTTTAAAGGAAGAGATATCAAGAATCATCTTTGATTGCTATACAATTAAGCGATGATCGTCAGGAAACTACCCCTACATGTATTTGTGAAAATTTCATGTTTCTATGTTGTCAAACTTTCTTCAGTACTTTCCACCAATATCTTGTACAATGTAGATGTTCCCTATTTCGTCTGTTGAATGTTCTTATTGGTGTACCGGTAAATGAATGTGGAATATATATACATGTATGTGTGTCTTAATCTGCATGTAATATTTGAATGTTTGTGTTAATCTTTTCATAAACCGTTTCATTTCAATCAATTTCTTTGGAAAGTACCACTGTACCATAGCTGTATGTGTAGCCTTTGGGTTGATAGAGGGGTGATTTGTTTTGTTTTCTTCTCATTTTGTAGGTCAAACTTGCTTATTACATGAAGTGATTTGATACAAAACTTCAAAGGGCAATAATTTGATCTTTTAAAGAACTATTTTTTCATCCCACATTATCATTTCCATGAGACTTCTTCTTGAAAAAAGAGATTTTGAATTTTCTTTAGTGATTACTGTCTTTTACCTGGAATAGGTTTTTCATTTTGATTCGTACTATTAACGAGCCTGTATTTAAGGACCAACTGCAAATAAAGACCACTTGTCTTTTCTCTCGTAGTCTTAACATACAAGTTTGATTCTCCCTGCATCTGCATGTGTCTGTAGCAGCAATGCACACTTTTTGTCAAGTATTTGAAATATCATACTCTCGGTATATTAATGAAAATTCATGAAACAATAATAAAAAGTTCTTGGGATATTCATGAAACAATAATAAAAAGTTCTTGGGATATTCATGAAATATTCAAAACAGGGTTCTCATTGTATATTCATGGCATTCATGGATATTCTTGGTTATTCATGAATTAAATGAGTATTCATCAATAATGTGATTTTCATGAATACCGGGTAGATAATATTTGAGTATTCATGATCAAGAGATCTAATTAGTTCCTACTGTTTTCTTAACTTTGCTGTAGGTCCAAGCACAAATGCAGAACATGAGAGTCGGAGTTACTCCCGGAGCGATGCCTCAGCAGCCACAGCAGCAGCCTGGTGGATGGGGTATGCCCAGCAACCCTCCACAGCCTGCTGCAGGGTTGCATGGAGGCTTTGGTGCACAGCAACCCATAGCTGGAGCTGGAGGTGCGGGAACAGGATGGGGCGCAACAGGCATGTCATCAGGACAGACGCTCAGCACTAACTTATGGAAATGATGATAGGTCGGGGTGTGCGCGGAGTGGACGGTGCAGTGTGTGTGTATGTAGGTGTACGATAGAGCAGGGACTCACCCCCTCTGGTCTGTTGTACTTGAATGATTAATACAGTCAAACCTGGGCAGAAAGACCATTGAAGAGCATCAGAGATCACTATAGGCAGGTAGTCTTTGACAGGTTTGACTGGGATTGGGTAGAAAAAGCTTGTTCACACATAACTCCGTAAACTGCTTTAAAAAATGAAGAAAAAAACACCAAAAATAACATCGTACCTGTAAATGATTGCTAAGCAGCTATCCACAACTAAATCTTGTATGCGTACCCCGTACTTGAATTTGTGTGATACGAGGTACAGCGATTTGAATGTTAATAGCTTGCATCATGGCTTGGCATGATTATGTTTTAAAGCAGTTTACATTGCCATGTATGAATAAAGGGTAAGCTGTGCACTTTTGGATGTAAACCTAACACGGTTGTAGCATATTGGAGTCTTACATGCAGGTAGGACATAAGGCCTTAGACATAGATCGAAGCTTGCACCCCTCTACTTTGATCATCATCCACGACCATCATTGGCTAATAAGCTGAATTTCCTGTAAGGCCTTTTCGAGAATGCTTCATGATTCAACCTTTTTTTTCATATGAAGCATATGAAGCATAGTGATGTTAGATATTCCATACTATTGCACAGTGATGGTGCTAGAGCAGACAGACCTCTAGCAAGGAGAAAAGATTGATATTTTTAACTCTTTTGCTACTTCTGCCGACGTATAGAACATGAAACAGACTGCTTGTGTTGACTTTTGACACAGACACATACAGAGTCTATTAAATCTTATACACAGATGAATTTGGTAGCACACTGGTTCAGTTCCTGGCAACAAATAGTTAAAAGCCTTAGAAGGCCTAAAACAATGACTCGCTCCATGCTGCTAACCTAGGTCTATGATGTCATCCAAAAGTGCATAGCCTTCCTCCACCTCTCCCCCACATATATGATGAGAGTCTATTATAGATTGTACAGCATATCTAATGAGAAAAGTGTACATGTATGTGTAAGAAGACTGAGAGACAGTGTGTGTATAGAAATGTATGTTTATACAGATAGTAGAGTACGAAGCTGACCGGTTAACTTTGTTCTCTCTGCAAATAGGCAATATCTTATATATAATGTGCTTGTATAGATAACTCATTGCAAAGTATGTTCATGTAGAATGTACAAAAGATACATTGTCGTATGTAGGTACATTAGAAACAAGTTATTGTGTAATTGGAAAGAATGTTCCAGAATATGGTGAAAGGATACCTGTACTTTCTGCCTTAGCGTACTTTGTATTGCATAGCACACTTTTTATTGCATAGCGCCATCTCGTGGTCAACTTGCCAACAGTGCGTGACCGGATACCTAATTTCCACTTCGCAGACAGAGGACTTGATGCGCAGCGAGTTACGGGACCATACTGCTAAAGCTGACCTGAGAAAGCGCTAGATTAGATTATTTGGTTGTGCTTCTAGTAGTTTGTCTGTAAAGGGCTGTCTTGTACATGAAGACCCACCATTATTTCTGCCCTTATAAACCCACATGTGAATGTTTAGTATAAAATCCTTTTGTAAAAACTATTTAAACAAAATACAGTAGTTAAAGTACTTTCCCTTTTTATAGTACATGTATATTTGATAAGATGACCTTGTGATACCATTTGAATGGAGGCTCAGAGAGAATACTAATGATCCATCCTGTGATTAGAGTGATGGTGTTATAAATATAATGATTTATAGAGTAGAAACAAAAGTAAAATGCAATATGTTGCTGCTGAGGAGTAGGTTAAAGTGTTGATGGAGTAGCTGAGGCTTGAGGTATACCAAGCATAATTTCTACAAATGTAAATGTGCTTGTCTGCATGAAAATGCTGGAGAAAGGAAACATAAGTAACATATCAAATCAAATAAACTTTAGTTTTCCTCAAGAGTTTGTTTAGGTTTCTAGCTCTCCTAGAGAATTTATGTTCCCAAATATATAGTGAAATGATGCTTTCAATATCAATTTAAATGACATTCCATTATACTGCATTATGTACTTCATGAATTAGTAGTCAGCTTGGACTTCATGTACATGTATGAAACATGGACTGAACATATGAAGCATGATTCTAAATACAATAAAATGTCTGCTATGATCTAGAAAGTTGTATCACCCCCTTGTCTCCAGGCAGACAATGATTTTGTTTATAGAACTGTTCATGACGTAATATAGAATATTGCATAGTGTACATACCATTGTACATCAACAACTAAACACTGTATGTTCAATGTTTACCTGATTCACAGATTCTGCCCCTTCCACAGTAGTACTCATACACTATATGTGCAGGGAGATTAGGCCATTTCCACAATTCATGTGGTATGAAAGTCAGCGAAATACATCATTGTAAGCCTTGTCACTTTTGACCCAGTACACATGTCAAAAAATTGCTAAAACAAAATATACATTTTACCTAATAATAATAATGTTCTGTTTTGTTATATAGCGCTCAATACATTGATCCAACGATGTGCCTATTAAAGCGCTTTACATATTATTACCCCAGTCATCAGATTCAGGCTTACCCACACACAATGTGTGCACACTTTCCACTCCCTGGGGAGCATTCTTGTCAATGAATGGCAAGTTTGGAGTGGGAAAATATAAGCTGTGAACAACAGAAGTTCCCATTAATAAAGTTTGCTGACTGATCTGTTATATAAGAGTAATGTGAAGTGCACTATTCTTCACCTTTCCGTTGCTTCCTTCATCTCTCTCTCCACAGTCGATTGTTTGCCACACATGCAGTTTCACACAAATCATACTCACTCATTGACGGAAGGATTATTTTCTTTGGCAAAAAAATGGCTTTGTAATATCATTCATTCCTGGGTCTTGATTAACTCCATGGCAACCCTTTTTACACCGGTATAAATTAATTTTGTTCTGGAAACAGTCAATAATCTTGAAGCTTCTGGTAGGCCTATATCTATCACATGAAAGTGGCACAGGGAGATTATATGTGTGGCATGTAAAGGAGATTATTTATAATGTTTTGCTGATGCATACTTTTAGGTGATTTATCATAGCATGTGTGAACCAGGCTATATGTCCTTGTTGCATTCCAGGTTGGGTATATGTTGGTCTATAGAGCCTGTTCACATCAGGTACCAGTATATTGGTGGTGGGTCAATTTTTAATGAGGGGTTGTTATAACGTAAAAATGCACCCTAATTTTGTGTCTGATTATTATAATTATCATTATTAAACTTATTATTATTATTGCTCGATATCCTTATTTAGGTTATATTCATATATAATCATTGACAAGATTGTCTTCTATTTCATCACATGTTCCTTTAATAATAATCCTCACTACTATCTCATGATAGTAAGATGAGTTTTGTGTGAATTCTGAGCTCTAGTCTACACAACATATTTTTATTTTAAATCTAAGCAAACACAATCAAATCAAATTCTTTATGTTTGTATGAATGGCACAGGCATTATTCTGAAATCCAAATTGTTCTCATGAAACAAGCTAAAATATGTTTGCAATCATTTTTGTATGCATCAAAAGTTGATTTGTTATGTGCCCTAGGTCAGTTCAGTAAAGTTCCGTAAAGGTTTTACTGGTATTAACAAATCATTTTGTCCTAGAACAGGCGATTCGATTGATATACATTTACGTACGTTACTAACTATGAAAACAATTACATAAATGGTTCGTTTAGACATATTTTTTGTAAAAGAAATAAAATATAAGCCCAGTTATAATGTTTTCATGATTAACAAACAGGTTACCGGTATGTGTATATACGTATGTTAGAGATTTTAATATATTCATGTAAAATGTAGATTCAGGTATCTGCCTTGTATGCCAATTCTCCATAAGGCATCTTTTTTGTTATGAGAGATTAGATGCGACTAAATTAAGTTTCTTTACAGAAGTCAATTAAAGATGAAGGTGAGTTCTGGTTAAAAAAGAAAGAAAATGAATTGTCACAGAATCAAATGAAACTTACACTGAATGTGGTCAAGAGTAAATGTCATTTGCCAAACAATTGTGGTAGAAAATGTTTACTGGCTGAGTAATGAGCATAGAAAGATTAGGAAATCAAGGCTAGAAGCCCCCCACATTTGTGTAGTCCCATATACATTTTTCAGTGAACAGTGCTTGTTGCTTTACCAAGACTGGGCCAAATTTATTATGATTTTGATGACTCCAGAACTTTGCCTTACNCTTTCTGTGTACAGTGCTTGTTATTTTACCAGGGCCAAATTTATTATGATTTTGATGACTCCAGAACTTTGCAGTACACACCAATACTTACGTGATATACATGAACAACTTGTTCTGATCCATTCCACACCTTTTCTTTCACAATGCAAACGCATGACCAGAACTCAACTTTATCTTTATCTTTAATTGATTCCCGTAGGCAATGGGTTATTATAGGCCTGCCTTAGCTTGGATCATATAATAATAATAATAATATTTAATTTTTATATAGCGCTTAATACAAATGTCATATGAAACATCAATAGTAATGACACTAAGGTGCAACTGATTGTGTTTGATATACTGATATATTTGGTCATGTATGGGACAACAGATAAAAAAACAAAACAAAAACCCTGAAAACATTCCATTTTCAAAATAATGTTGCTTGGTGAAGCGTGCATGGATTAATGCAATCGTTGTATCACTTGAAAGGATTTTACCTTTACTTCATGAAAAAAAGGAATAATTGTTTGCATTTTATGACAAAAAACATTGATTCACCACAGAAAAGATTACCTATTATGCTGACAAAATGCAGAAGTCCAACTTTTGAAGGTCATCACAGACAAGCTAACTTTGCCTTTTTTCCCATTTCTGTTGGAGATTAACTTCTCTTTCAAGATAATACACAGATAGTTAGCATAAACAGTATGATGTATATGAATTCACTTCACCCCTTATCCAATCCCTTTTTAAATCTGTACAAAATTTAAAGTAAAGACCAAGTTCATATGGTAATATCCTGTCATTGCTGAGTACAAGTTGGTTGACCCCTTTGTCTGTAATGATGTATTACACAATAGCGACAGTTTTCCAAGAATATCCTGTCATTGCTGAGTACAGTAATTTTGGTTGACCCCTTTGTCTGTAATGATGTATAACACAATAGCAACAGTTTTCCAAGAATCTACTCAAGGACAATGTCAACACCTTTTATATGTGCCATGGAAATCATGTTTGGAGTACGTTATATGTCATTTTCATCTTCTCACATTTCAATAGATGATATACAAGGCTACAGTGAAATTGCCTTGGGTTAATTTATAAAAGCAGTTGTGATTGTGTTGAGTGTACATTTTATTACCCCTTTGTCTGTAATGATGTATAACAAAATTGCAACTGTTTTCGAAAAATCAACTGAAGGCCTATGTCATTTATATGTTCTGTAATTCAATAGATGATATACAAGGCTACAGTGAAATTGCCTTGGGTTAATTTATAAAAGCAGTTGTGATTGTGTTGAGTGTACATTTTATTACCCCTTTGTCTGTAATGATGTATAACACAATTGCAACTGTTTTCGTAAAATCAACTGAAGGCCTATGTCATTTATATGTTCTGTAATTCAATAGATGATATACAAGGCTACAGTGAAATTGCCTTGGGTTAATTTATAAAAGCAGTTGTCATTGTGTTGTTTGTACATTTTATCTGCTTTTTACAAGCAAAGGTATTTTTTTGACTGTACATGAATTAGAAAAGTCATATAGTAGTAAGGATTTTTCTAGCGATATACTTAAAAAATGAGTCAGCAATTGTACACTAGCAGAAATAGTAATACATCATAGCAAATGCCCACCAACTAAAATGTTTCATGATCATAAATCAATTTAAAAATAACTTTTTAAATGAGCTAGTTGTGAGTTTAATTACAGGTTTGTAAACAAATTGAAACCTGGTCTTTGATTCTATGGTATGACAGAATTTGATATGTAACTCACAAGATCGCAGAGACTTTCAAGAAACCAATTTTGAATCAAATTTCAACATTGCCTATTGAACTCTTGTTAAGATTATGTAATGTGTCATTGTCATTTCATACATTTCATAAGGTGACCCACAAGGCTCTTGACATTTCCTCAGGCTATTTAAACAAAGTTTTTGTTATTTGATTGTGTTCATTTTTTTAGGCTCTCAGTTTACTTTGCCAGTGTTATAATTTGTGAAATTATTATTTTCGACAAATTTCTTCATCACCAACGTCTTTCTACTACTTTCTCTCCCTTCTCTCTTAGCTGCTATTTTTTTCCAGCTGATTTTACTCATCTTGGACCCTGTTTCACAAAACTTGTTATAAATGACAGTTCTATTAAAACGAATGCTCACTGCCTATCAGATGCAATGATTTCAGGAGCTTATATGAATCATTTAACTTGTTATTGTTCACAGGTTTTATAAAACAAGATCCTTAACCTATTTTCTTCACAACGTTGTAACCAATACTTCAGGTATGATAGGGGCCCGTTCCAGAAAACCTGATTTTCAATAACAACTTCCATAATTCTCTTAGAATTGTGCTCACAGCCAATCACATGCAATGATCTCAGTAGCTTAATATATCAATCATTGCAACAAGTTAATGTTCAAATCTTTTTATGAAACAGGGAATTTTGGAATGTATGTATCTATTGAGAAATACAGAATTATGATTTCACATGATACTTTGACCAAAGAAAATCTTGTTACCCTTGACCACTGGGTGTGTTGTCTATCTCGCTAAATCAAATGAAGTTTGTAATATGTCTATCTTTAATTTTAGCTTTGTTATTTCTCCCAGTTATATATCTGCACTGATTGTATATGCTTATTTGAACCATGTCATTTGTGTAATAATTCTGACAAGCTTTGAAGTTCCATATATTTAATATTTAATATTTCTTTTAAATGTTCAGTTTTACATATTGTAATGTTTAATATACGTACACTCCTAATAGTTCTAGTTTATAAGTAGCACTAAAAATCAGATAAGTGATTTGGAAATCATCATATTGCAGAAGCCTCTGTGGACATCGTTTTGATTATTAATTCGGTATATGAATGTTATTATGCTTCATTTAAGTTGTAAATACATCCAAACTGTACAAAAAACAAAAAAAAAATGTTTTGTAAGCAGTATTATTTATGCATGTCAGTTATGAAAGTGTATTGAAGGTACTTTAATACTTGTGAGAGTTATGAAACTAAATCTATAGTCTAGAGTGTTATAAATGAGAGATATCCAACGAAGAGCCACAAGGCACATTCCCAAATCAAATGGCATAACAGAAATATAAAAGGAAAGAGAGAAGGCAACATAAAAAAGGAGATGATAACACATCCCTCCCCCCCCCCTTCCCCCACCCCACAGCAATTTTCTTTTCCATTTTATTCATATAGTATTAAATTAGACTGACTGGTCCTCCCCCTGTATAAACACCTGTGCCCCCATCAAAGGCAGAAACCACTGGATATGCCACTGAAGTTATTTACATTAATCTTGTTAATGAAAAGGAGTGGGGAAAAAGAGAGAGAGGGAGACAGGATTTGATTATGAAACCAGTATACATACATTATGATAATATTCTGTTTCAATACCTACTGAATGGGAAGCTAAGGTTTGTTTGTCTATTTTTGTTGGGGGGGGGGGGAAAAAAATTAATTTAGATAAACCGATTTAAAGTACAATTCCTGTGGAAAGAATGTTTACATTTGAAATCTTGAATCCAAAGGTACAGGCGTAATTAGGACTAGATCTATGCCGGCATATGGTTTAATTATATCAAAACCTATTTCCTGGTTGATTTCGTTTTTTTAGCACCCATAGAACTCGAAATCTGCCATTATTCGTTGAATATTTACACCGTACCGCGCGCTACGCTCAACTATATATTGGCTTCAATAGAAAGGTGCTACAGCGGTGAGCTTTTCGATTGTTTTTTTGTAATTTTACGGGATTACGAACAATAGAATTCTACGTGTATGCGACGAGAGTCATAACAATAATAACATCGGGAATGTCTGGCTTGTAAGATTGAATAACAATTATGATTTTCTTTTTTGTAGATTAATTTATTATAGCATTGGGTTCATGATGGTGCAGTATTATTAACATGACTAATGTGCCGTTGAATGTGTATTCTTAAGTTACATAATAGACTAGGAATTCCTCAGCACTAGATCTAGACACTAGTAGAGTCTAAGTAGCTAAGTTAGACCTGCCTACATACATCTGACCTGATAGATCCTGCTGAGTATCATGAGTATCGTCGTAGAAGTAGGATATAGGTCTTGATATCTAGATCTAGATCTAGATTATCATCTAAGTAAGTTAGTAGTAGGGTCTAGGATCTAGAGATAGAGTCTACCGGCGAATATTATTACCGGTGAGATGGTAGACTCTAGGCTCTAAACCGCGGTAGGCTAGATCTAGTAGCCCATCATCTAGCGCTGGCTTAGTACTATTGGGGCCTAGCTAGACTAGATCTAGACCTAGGCCTAATTGATGGTCACAAATCAGAGCGGCGACCGACCGATTAGTAGCCTGCTCGGTCGCCAATAGAAATTTAAGGCATCGCCCAGTGATTTTTTTTTTGAGAACTCGAGCACGTTGTAGCCTAGACTAAACTAAAGCACCCCATCGATGCCTGCATGGGCGGTGACCTGTTAATTTCCCGAGCAACAAGGTAAAAAATGGAAGACGCTAGGTCAAAGGCTGCTGACCCATTTTGGACTCGCCACCCAGTGACCGACTGATCTCCCAGCGGCAAGCGGGCAGCCTTTGACCTAGCTTGACCGCCCGGTCACCAAGCATAGTCCGGGCACCCAGTGAAAGTGAGCATGGGCCTCGCAAAAACTTCAGCAGCTACCGAGCGATGCCTTAAAAATAAGCGGTGCCACGGTGGCCGCGGCTGCTCGGTGGCCGGGCAAAAATTTTTTAAGACTCGCCGCTGGGCCGCCGAGCAGGCTACTTTTGGGTAATGTGACCGTAGCATTAGAGATGAGACTGAGCAAGATCAAGAGAGAGACTATAGGCGGTGTCACACAGAAAAATCCTGACCCATCTTGGACCCACATCTTGAATAAGCCAGATTTTAGAAGTCAATTTTTTCTCTTTTTTGTTGGTGACAGACAGGCTACGAATAATCCGGATAACTAAAATCTGGATTTTCGATTTTCGATTGACCATTGTGCACGTGCCGTTTAGGTAGATAAGCATTGTCATGATTGTGACATCACACGTTCAATCAAAAGTAATGTGCCGCTGCACTAATGTCCTTTGGCAAGACATTGATTTACATTTGCCACACTCCACCCAGGTGAAGTAAACGGGTACCTGGTAGGAATTTATTCCTTGAAACGCAGTGCGCGTAACAGCTGCACTGCTAAAGCCAGGGTAATTATGCTGCATTATTGTCGAGCGCTTAGAGACTTCTGACAAAGTAAGTGTTAGGCTCTATATAAGTAGGGATGTTAGACTAAAAATTGAAGTCCATTAAATCATGACAATTTTGCACTGTATTTGGAGAACACAATTTATCATTCAATATGGAAAAAAAATGGAGTCAAAATATACATCGATTCTCGAGATATTAATTTTTTAATATTTTTATTTAGGGGTATTTCCTGAAATTTTGCGTAGGCATTAACCATGTAAGCATGGCACCGAGTGTAATTTACATGTAAGTACATACATGTACAATGTACATGTAGTAAAGAGTACATACCTCAACATTGCAAGCATTGTTTGATTTGCCATACATGTATCTCAAAATATATATCTTGTTTCTCAACATTTTCTACAGAACTGTTTTCATTATTTTCTTTTGATCAAAATTTTTAAGAGAAACCTTGAAATAAAATATATTGTTGCCATGGAAACAAAACAGAAAATAAAAGAAAATATTTCAAAAGTAATATATTTACTTTCCAGATCAAATTGCTACTCAAAACATTTTGCATTCCAAGATGATGGCAGGTACATCTTTCCACAACATAATTGAAATTTAAATATAAGGTTGCCATGGCAACGAACAGAAAAACAAAAAAAAAAAAAAGGAAAAAAAGTTTCCTGAAAAAAATTGAATTTGAAGATCTTTGAATGATTTTCAAGTAAAGTTTCCAAAGCTTGAAGTACAATTGCTGATATCAATACCTGGTACAAATAAATAGCAATACAAATATAAGATGATATTTCAATGTAAGCCTGGATTAAAATTCTGGCAGTCATGGTGGAAAAATATATCAATTCCAAGTACATGTGAAATTGCTTTTTGATAAAGGAAAACAAATATAGTAAATGTCCAGAAAACCTCTTGTAATGTTACAAATGTATCAGCAGAATAACACCTGTATATTTACAATTACAGCTGAGTCACTAGAAGTGCTCATTTCTACGTAATTTCCCTTGAAACACTGTTTTAATAATTTCTAGCATTTCTTCATAGCACGTACTTCATCTTTTTAAAAGAGGGAGTTTGTACACTTAGAATAAGAGCCACATGCCGGCGCTTACGATAGTAATTTCCATGAGTGCGCACGTGGCCTTTGTGGCTTCATAACAACATCACGCTCTTCCTTCATTCATACTTTCTCCCGGCATTTCACTCGTTCACACATTCAACATTTCAACTTCTTTTTCTATAATAAATAACGAGTTATTGCTTTAATTATAGAGTCTTTAATTATGAAAAACTTTCATAATAACGCCTGTATATTTAAAATTACAGCTGAGTCACTAGAAGTGCTTATTTCTACGTAATTTCCCTTGAAACACTGTTTTAATAATTTCTAGCATTTCTTCATAGCAATTCATCTTTTTAAAAGAGGGAGTTTGTACACTTAGAATAAGAGCCACATGCCAGCGCTTACGATAGAAATTTCCACGTGCGTGCACGTGGCCTTTGTGGCTTCATGATAACATCACGCTCTTCCTTCATTCATACTTTCTCCTGGCATTTCACTCGTACACACATTCAACATTTCAACTTCTTTTTCTATAATAAATAACGAGTTATTGCTTTAATTATGGAGTCTTTAATTATGAAAAACTTTCATTCAATGTTTGTAGTCGATCAAAAGTCTCAATTTATCCATGGAAAGTAGTTTCTAGCTGCAAATATTTTGTTCGGTCCGTACGTGTTCAGCACAGAATCACCAGGGGTTGAGGGCGAGTGGCAAGACTTACGGTTGTTCAGTCTTGGGTAGTATACATCGGAAGTTTGTGATTATCTAAACCTGATCCTAAATGAATTTCCCTTAGATTTTTGGCTTCAAGATAGCTTGAATATCACTTATAAATATACTAACCTTGACTTTTGCAAAAAATTCATTTTTATAAGAAAAAGATCGCTATAAATTGGAACTTTTTTTTTACTGCTCAAATATATTAAAAGTACGGGGTAGGCAACAAAGTCAACGCGTATGGATTCTTTTCTCAGTTTCATAAATAATATGTCAAAATTTGGGCATTGTGTGACCCTGGGATCACCTCTAGATTTTGATGTAAACATACGCAGTTTTTCAGAGAGTCACAGAAAAGCAGTGCCATCGCTGCCACAATGCGTTTCAAACGCTTGCAAAGGGCCAATTGGCGAATTAGAGCTCATCTTTACTGCCATATTTTGATTAATTCTACGATTCTACTTGTGAAGAAAATGCTTCCAATATTGGAATACAACTTTAATCTACGGTAATTCTTAATCAAATAGTTCTGTCCTGCTCATTTTGATTTTTAATGAATTTTTTTAAGATTGCATGTTTTATTTCAACTTAAACTACAATCACTTTTGGCTCATACGCACATTGATGGCTTGATTTCAGGATTGCAGCGCGAGCGTCTAACATCCCTAATATAAGCACTGTAATTATTATTATTAAGAAACGCATCTCATTAAAAGCAAGCGAATATAATTGTGCGCAGGTTATTATTGATTGCGCGTTAAAAACCATATGCCAGCCAATCATTAAAGATGAAGTTGAGTACTGGTCATGCGATTGCATTGTGAAAGAAACAGTGTGCAATCGACCAGGAAAGGTTGATCATCTAGCAGAAGAATTTGTGTGTATTGCAAGGTTCTGGAATCGTCAAAATGATAAGAACTTTGGCCAAGTCTTGCTAAAGTTACAAACACTGTACACAGAAAGATGTGTATGGGACTACACGAACACGTGGCGTAAAAAACCTACCCCAGAGTTTTACGATGTTACATGATTTTATTTAGAATATGAAGGCATCTGAAGAGCCATGCTTTTCAGGGAACATACATTTTATCTGATGTTCTTCCACACTTGCATAATAAGAATGATAATAAGATTGGTAGTTGATCAGTTGTCCCACAAAGTCCACGATGATCAACCTCTTCCGAACTAAGAATGATAATGCTCAAAAAAAAAAAAATTCACCTCTTCCCAGAACTCAACTTCTCTTTAAAGTCAAATGTTGACCTTACACTGACCTTAAAGGGGATTATTTCAACATTGGTCTCAGACAGAAAAATCCCTTGAAAAATCCTTTCAAGAGAGAATTGTATTCCTTTTTTAAGGGATTTGTTAAGGGATGATAGATGACGAACAGCCAACTAAAAGGATAACTAAAATCTGGATGATTGGCCTCTGTCTGACAGACACCGCCTTGTGAGTGTGAACATGCACACGAGCAATCTGCCTGAGCACGAAGAACTTTGCGCATTGAGCGCTGTACACAGGTACAGTGAGTTTACGCCCTCTCATTGGCCAATCGATTTGAGTGGCTTTGATTATTGAATTCAAATGAGAGAGGGCTTACATTGAGTTAATTGCATCTTAATTCCATGGCAAAGTCAATCATAATGTAATGTTATGCACACCATAGGGATTTTGACATGTCATGATTTAAACAGGTGATGCACTTCACACATACATGTAACTTACACACCCGGGAAATTGCACACACATCATAGAGAAAAATCAATGAACTTTCCAGTTTGTAGAATGATGAAAATAAGAATTGTTCAAACTTAAAAAATAGTTACGAAGACTTAAACTTACCGGTAAGTGATTTAACTTAACCTTTTAAGGATGCTGAAAAAAATCATAACAAATAAAGGGTTTGACTAATATCATAATTTTGGTATTGGGTGAAACAGAAAATCACAAGCTTTCTCCTTACACAAATATCTTATAACATTGAGTGAATGGAAGTCAGCAATAGCCAATGAGAAGGACCCTTGTTGGCGCTAATTTAGTAAAGTCTGCAATTTGCTGAGACCGGCTTTGTGCGATAAAAACACACGGTCTCAACTCGAGTGCAGTAGATAGTATAATGAACTCATGCGCATGCATCAATTGTACATAAATTACAAATCATGATCTTTATTTGAACAATTGTTGGAGATTTAGTTGATTTTTGGTATGTTATACAGTTTTTTAAATATTAAATGTAATACATGCAACTTTCTCTTTGATTGAAATCTTTTTTTTTACCCCTTCTTTTTGATTACCAGAACTGGAGACTACAAACACAGTTCCCATGACAACTCTGGTATTTTTATAACATTATTCATGGCACAGTGAGGAAACATTAAAGAGTGAAGAGATGGCTGGAAAGGAAGCATTTTGCATGTCCAATCCATTACAACCAGAGAGTAGTCCAGATGCCATCCGTACCTCAACGTCCCTACGGACCTTATCTCTTAACGAGACCAAATCACTGTCGGATCAAGGCTGCTGCAGCACTAGCACCACATCGGACGACAACTCCTTCCCAGACTCCTTCCCAGACGTCTCTCTTCCCTCGTCATCATGGCGGACTCTGTCATTGGATGAGCAGCTTCTCCGGGGGCGAGGAAGGGGGTCCTCCTCCCAGCCCCCTTCCCAGCACCCCCCTCATGAACATTGCTGTCGTAGGGTATCCTCATGTCGTACCATCAGCGGCAATCTTGCGCTGGACCCTATGATTACCTGTAAGCTATGTCTGTGTGAATGCAAGCTTCACGAGATGCATCAAATGCATAGGTGTTCCTGTATTTACTGCAAAAAGGTAGGTATTAATCCAGATTATGATGATATGATTACGTTCAAACCAGAAAGTCTTGTGTGCTTGAAACATGCTGTGAATTAAGCATGTGGTCCACTTCTGCTTAGACACTTCACATTTCCACCCTTGTTGCTCTTTTGGTGACTACGTGTACCGGTAAAAAGAAAATATTTATCATCATGAAATGTTGTCTGTATTGGTAATATGCATGTTTGATATTCAACTTTCAAAGTTGGGTCACTCACATCACTGATCTTAGGCTGTACATTTAAGTACTGATCAGCTTGAGAGAAAAAGATTTTGCATTGGGATCAAAGTTTGGATCAAAGTTGATTTCTGGTCATGCGATTGCATTGTGAAAGAAACGGTGTGGAATCAATCAGAAAAAGGTTGATCATCTAGCCTATGAGTATTGGTGTGTGCTGCAAGGTCCAGGAATCATAAAAATTGTGAGAAATTTTGCCCGGTCTTGGTAAAGTTACAAGCACTGTACATGTACACATACATGTATGGGACCACATGAACATGTATAAAAATCTGTCCCGATTTTAATGCTGTTACATTCCATATTTAAAATACTCAACCCAGGTGAGGTAACTGGGTACCTTGTAGGATTATTCCTTGAAATGCACTGACTGCGCTGATAACGGCTGCCGGTGCTAAAGCTAGGATTATAATTTCCAAAGCTCTTTGGATGCGCATAGATATGTTATTTCATAACGTATTATGCGCCTATATACAAGAACTGAACAATTATTATTATTATTCTTTAAAGAGCCATGCTTTTCAGGGATTATTTAAATCTGATGTTCTTAATACACACTTGCATATAAAAACAATAATAATGCTCACAAATTATGTTTCACCTCTTCCCAGAACTCAACCTTCTATTTGACTTGCAAACAGTAAGATTTTGTTCAGTTCACCGTATTAACCGCAGAAAACAACCACCAAAGTCGAATTTGACAATTAAGGCAATTGTGTAGGTCTCTGCCTAGCAACCTAAATTAACATTCAAGCAATATCTCTGCTTCAAGTTCAAGTCTCATGCTGCATAATAATCAAATTATTCTCTATCACAAGCCCTTTATCTTTCTTCATTATGTTGAACAAAATATGTAGTGCTTTAGTTTTAGATGTTGAAATTCAAATTTTGCAAGTTCAAGATGTTAATTATCTTGGCCCAGATGTCCTGATGTCCAGATCTACAAATATCATCTTAATCTACATTTATACTGTTTTGTTGATTTATAGGAAAGTTGAAGGTACATGTACAGTATGTCCAACATGTACATGTATGTACAGTATGTTATTGTTTACAAGACATGGAATTTAACTCATAGCCTGCCATAATGCTGCATGCACGTTATTGTTATAGTGCTTTGTGCACACAAGCAAGCTACTGTTACTCTGCTTCTTGCATGATTGCACGCATTCGTAATAGCAGTTATTGTTCATGCCCATTGGACTGTGCCTAGTGTTTTGCACACGCTATTGATAGTACCATCGCGTTAATCCGATTATCACATTTATAAATTTGGCACTGGGGGGATTTGTGGCTTGGCACAATGGGGATTAGCCCTGTGGCAAGATAAGAATTAAGGAATCATTATAATTGACATAAAAAGATTATTTTGTTGAATGTTTTGTCTGATTAAAGCTCTATTGCAGGAATTTGTAGCTATCAGGGTGATGCAGTCATCAGACACATATCTGTGCATACTGAAATCCAAGATGTATTATTGATAACATAGAGGACAGAATAGCCTGGATTTGCCCTAATCTTGCAAAGACACCAACAACTATGAATTCATATTGGCATATTTGTTTACATTTTGTGATCACCCCTCTACTCCCACTAGTTTACTTGTTGTCCTGGTTTGACCCGTGCCTCGCCGTTGGCCAGTGTCTCGCTGTTGACCAGTGTCTCATTTATCATTGTATTTTGCATCCATGCATTATTAGTGTCTTGAACAGTACTTGGTGGTCTTGACAGAAGAGGGCGCTGTTTCTATTGTAACCTGTCCGGACGCTGCATGCAAGGAGCATGGCAGGATAGCAGATGAAGAGGTAGGCTTTATAGCAAAAAGACAGCTTTCTGAAATACTGTATGTACAGTACAAGCTAATAGAGTGGTGAGGTGTGACATCATCAAAAATTTATTTTAGGAATTTCTCAATTTGTTCTTCATTTTCCAAAAGAGCATAACAATTTATGTCCAAATGTCAAAAACCAATTGAATAGGTTAAGTATTGGCTGAGATATGACCATTTGAATGAATAGATCTCCTATGGGAACTCGGTGTTACATTTATATTGCTCTGGTTCATTACATTACGAGCCAGCGCAATCTCAGCCAATATGATGCTCTTTCGGAAAATGAAGAAAAAATGGAGAAATTCCCCAAAACAGATATTTATGATGTCACAGCTTCGGTACTCTATACATGTACTGTATGTCATAAACGTTACTGGATGAATCATATTATACTTCCTGAATCCAATGCTGCTAGTGTGGATATGAGAAGCAAACGTAAGCAGAGATGATTGCCCGAGTAGGTAGAGGGATGCAACAGTTTTTATTACAAATCTTTTTTTCTATCCTGAGAGTTGATCTACATGTACATACATGTTTGAGACTTTAACTTTTGGTTGCAATACAAACTCTTTATTTCTCAAATTTTCAGCTGGTAAGCTTAAGCCAATGTTAGTGGCGTTACCCAATTCGACATTTCTAAATTAAAAATTTGGGAAATGTATCACCTGCTTGTAGTCTTTGTTTTATTGTTGAATTTTATTGAAAATATCATCTTGAGGAAAAACTTATGTTTCAGTATGAAAATAACCTTATTCATCAAAGAAAAAAGAAAAAAAATATGTTTATATGTTGATGATTTCTATCCCACTACTTGGATGCTGTTGAAGAGTTTTGAAAGGTACCTTTATCAATGTATCACATGAATTATTATATCTAAGCATTGATTAACAGTTTTTGTTATCTTGTTTTTTCTTCTGAAGATTCAACTGTTGGTAGATGATGCTTTCTTTGAAAGGTTCAAGAAAGTCAAGTTCATGAAAGGTAAGATTTGTATTCAAACGTATGAAAGAACAGCTATTTCTATTCACTTTTAAAAAAGTTTTTTTTTAAAACCATTTTTTAGATTTTTAAAATATTAATAACGCATAAAATCAAATTATTCAAAAATTCTCACTCGAGCAAACCGTGGATAATTATGAGGTAGAAAAGATGTCAATGGAATGATGACGTTGAAACACATGTATTAAAGCATAAAAACTGGGAATTATTACCCAAAAGAGGGTGGGGAAAAAAGAAGAAACAAAAACAACATTCAAATCTGAAAAATATCGGCCCACAGAGGGCGACAAAAAAAAGTTAAAAAAAAAAAAATGTTTCCGACCGACCGACCGACCCATGTTTTGGCACCCAAAGGGCAATTATGCAACAAGTTATTATTTTAGGCCTAATTGTTATGTGTGGCATGATTAATATTGTTAGGGATGTTATTTGGAACTGCAATGACCGAATTTGTACCCCAATCCCACTTGTTTTATTCAAACATCATATAAGCAAATTTGGTGCAAGACGACTTTTGCACTCTCGCAAACAATGCCTCCTGTTCATCCAAGCTTGAACACATACCATGCAAAAATGGTACTAAATGATTCTGGGCAAAACACTCTTTCATAAGATATATAATAATTTACTGTTCATAGATGATTTATAAAATCATTAACAATTTTTCTAGGTGTAAACTTTTTATTGACTCACACTGTATAAACAAGGAAATTGACAAGTGACAAAATGGTAACTGTTACATCTCTCTGAGCAACTCCACAATTTTGATAAGAACATTTTGATTGGCCTTTTACATTTTAATTCTTTGTCCTAAATCTCTTACTATTAGCCACCTCTCTACATGTATATATATGAAATCTGTCAATGGTGGCCATATAATATGTTATCTCCCTTGATGAAGATATATGTGTTTTAGAGCCTGACTAGAAAGGTCCCTCAGATAGGACGTTAAATGGAGGATCCGTGTAGAGAAGAGTCATTACCTTTGCACATTAAGAACCCATTGCACTATGAAATAAGAGTAGAGGGAAACCAGGGTGTAGAGGTCCACCTGCACAACCCAGTATACCCAGATGGACCTTGTGGAAGATTAGCACTGTGCTAAACCTTTTATTACTGTTACGTCCTCTACCATTACAACTACTTCAACCAAATGTTAGTTTTATTTATGGGAACATATAATCTACAAGCTAAGCTTTTTAAAAGGTTTCCTCATATTTCACTCTGTATAACCTTCTATTCATTACAATTAACTTTGACGTCTTATCAAAGAATTAATTATATTATGTGACACTTTTAGTA
>BEXV01001439.1:56790-70885 GCA_003118195.1 Hemicentrotus pulcherrimus
GGGGGGAAAAGCATTTTAAAGAGGAATATAAAGAAAGAGAGCAAGAAAAAAAGAATAGTAAACTACCAGTGTCACAACAAAATAAGGTATCAAAAATTGCTCATCTGACCGTAATTAAACGCCTAAAACCACTCAGCTTCCGGTGGCTCTGCCCCCGGGGCCCAACAAAGGGCCCTTGGGCAGGCCCCTTGATAATCATCTGACCGCAATTTAGTGTTTAAAACCCTTGATCTTCTGGGGGCTCCGCCCGCTTGACCTCACGCCAATCAGTGTCTTGCCAGTGTCACAAATAAAGTATAAAAATTATGTTCATCTGACCGTAATCAAAAGCATGAAACCCCTGAGCTTCCTGGGGCTCTGCCCCCTTGACCCCACGGGATACTAATCTGACGGTAATGTAATGCTTAAAACCCCTGAGATTATTGGGGCTCCGCCTGCTGGACCTCACGCCAATCAGTGTCCTGCCAGTGTCACAAATAAGGTATAAATATATGTTCATTCAAACGTAATCAAATGCCTGAAACGTATGAGATTCAGGGGTTTCCGAACCCTCGACTCCACCAGGGGCCCTGAGGCGGGGCCCTGAATGCTTATCTGACCGTAATTTGCATTCAACCCATGAGTTTTCGGGTTGGACAAGGTATTCAAAGATGTCGCGCGGGAGGGGGAAAACTATATTCAGACGAGGATTATTTTCGAGAACGGTACAACGAATCGTCTTGTTTCTCGAATAATTAGATTAAATGGCAAAGCTTCTGTGCTTCTCGCAGGAGGTGGGGTACCCGTATTTAGACGAGGATTTAGAGTCGAGAACGGTACAACGAATCGTCTTTTTTCTCTGATTATTTAATGAAACGTAAAAGCTCCCGCGCTTCGCGCGCGCGGAAGGGGGGTGGGGGTGGGGGGGNAAAATGCCACACCGGTAGGGTAGATGAATATAATTAAGTAATCAGGGTCGAAATCAAACTAATAATACGACCTGTAATACGCATATGTGAAATGCAGGGTGCATGAAACTACATGTATTTGGAAGTAGCCTCAAGCAAGAATCCTGGCAAGAATATAGAACGGACGCGCGCGTACCCGTCCGTCTCCAGCTGTATGGGTATTTAGGGGCCTTTCTTCGATCCGAACACTAACTTAGAGTAAAGTTGAAAAGATATCACTTTTTTCTCGATTTTTTTCTACGTAACTATATTATTTTTTGGATAGATGAGATGAATGAATATATCTAGATACTACTTCAAAGAACTTTAGCACATAATAGCTTATAATAAGCTGGAAAACTTTGTCAATTATTAGGGATATATCTCGGCTTCTGTAGAAGGCCGTCGTCACAGACTTAACAACTTGCTCGGCTTCTGTAGAAGCCCGTCGTCTCAAAAGTGTTATACATGTACTTTATATATTTTGTTGGAAATGAAAATAAACGAAATGAAATGAAATGAAATACACTTTGCACACAAAAACAAAACAAAAAGTAAGTAAAAACCAGCACAAATTTGAACATATTGGACTATGAATGGTACAGGACATTTCCACACATTTTACCGACAATTTTATCTTGCATTGTTGACACGAAGACAAAAATTATCTTTCAAAAACAACATCTGCTCATAGATCTTGATTTAAGTTTGTGCCAAAACATTGCAAAAGTAAAAGAAGGGGCTGTTTAACGACCTGGCGCGATCGCATCCGAAGTAGCGAAGTCGCTATTTGAATCCATTTCAATGTGTACAGTACAAAAAACTGCTGGGTATGGCATCGGAGCGCGATAGCCGCGCAGTCTAAGGCGCTGGCTTCGGCTGCCAATCTACATGTGATGGCCCGGGTTCGTATCCCGCCGTCGTTTAAAAAATGTACCGGGTATTTATTTATTTATTTATTTTTTTTATTTTTTTTTAAAGGCCGAAAAAGAGGGGTGCGGTTAATACAACGTTAATTACGGTAATGAGATAGCCACCTGTCACAGTGACCTCGCATGCTTGCTGGGTGGTCTAATCCGTTCTGGCTGAAGTAGTAAAGCCTGCCTTTAAATGATTGCTGTCAATGAAAAGATGATGCATTCGAATTTTGGAGCCCTGTAATGTCTTTTATGAATTTTATGTCTACTTTGATACAGAATGACTTTCTGCTGCGTCATTATGACAAGGGACCCTGTAAGAATAAGCTTGGACATTCCAGGACAACAGTTATCTTTCATCGAGCTCAGGTAAACTTTATTCACTCAAGTCAGTCTAATTGTTAGAATGATTTGGATCTGTGTAAATTTGAATTTGTGTGTAAAGTTTTGTTAGCATTCACCTACTGCATGAGACCATTACCAAGCCTGTANAAAGCAGCAACCAAAAACTTAGGGTTATCTGAGGTGAAATTAAGATTTTAAAAGAAAGTCATGCTAAAAACGGCCCAAATGTACCCCCCCCCCTTGAAAAAACCCTGCGTACGCCACTGCTCACCAGTCATTAAAACGATCTTCTCCCACTCTTTCTAGTCAACTTGATACACTGTACATGTATATTAGGTCACAGTATGAAAAACAGTCATGTTATACTAATACTTGTGATGAATTGCTTGTTTTTATTATGCTTCATTTTCATTTTGAAAATACGTCTTCATATAACATACTTCGGATATTAAGAGGTGCATAATTTTGAATATTTGGCTATAATGTCCTCTTACCGCATTTAGTTTTTATTTAATATCTTTATAATATTTTAGTCGAACCACATGCAGGGACTTCTGAAATCGCAGTGTATGACATGCTCTTAATTGATCTTAGTCAATGATGGTTTTAGGTCATGTTTTTCTTCTTCAAATAACATATATTCAAACATAGTAACTCACAATTTCCATGAAATTAAATTGATAACATTTTTTCGGTTACATGGCTTGGTGTGCATCTTATCCGTCTACAATTACTTCTATTCTGATGAAACCACTTTAAATCAGTATACCCTTTCCTTTGTAGCAGGATATGACTTGTCAAAATAAGCCGGGGTTTTACCTAAACGGCACCTTGAGGGCCTTTCTAGACATGACTACAAAATTGTATTCTTAAGAATCTGCAAGAAGTTGAAATATCAGTTGGCATATCCAGATCCAATGCATTATTGTTTGAAGTATACGTGTACCGTATTGGCAATATACAAACGATGAAAAAGTAAAGAGTGCTAAAAAGAAGACAAAATTCTCATCGTCATCTTCCTCTTTGCCTAAAGCAACTCTCATAGATGAATCCAGAGTCACGGTAGTATTCTCTTGCTCTATCTGCTTGTCAGTGGTTGGCTTATTTGTCCCCCGTGATGCGATAGTTTCATCGGTCATTGGGTGTATAACTTCTGATTCTTGGTTCGGACAATCAAAGCCAAAGAGGATTCTTTGATCGTCGGGATTTGGTTGGAAAGCAGGTTCTGGGACCGTTTCGGGGCTAGAGTCTGTTTCTTGGGGGAATGATTCTTCTCCGGCATCAAAGAATTCCTCAAATGAAAAATACATTTCTGAGGAACCGCCGGTGACCAGTGGTCTTCCAGGTATAGTTTCGTCGCTTGTGAATGAGCCATGTGACTCACCGCTACCTGAATCACAACAGAAGAACCCTTCATCATCTCCACTTATGCTACCAAACAATTCCTTGCTAACACCAGATGACCGTTGGTTGTCCATATTTTGAATACTGTCTCCTTGTTCGCCATGGCAGTCCGGCGAAAGCTCCAATGGATTTGACTTCTGGTTGATGAAACTCTCCACTCCCGGAGGCACTATTTTAAAAGGAAACCCTTGAAGTCTGTCCTCGCAGATATCAAAGAGACAGTCCAGAAGGGTCAGATCATTTTGAGGAAGTGGTGAAGGTGACCTGCTGTTCACATCTTCAAACTGAACAGGATCGGGTGGTGCCACTGGTGAAGTGCCTGACATCCGTGATGAAGGAGCTACGTCGCCCATTGCAGATACGGTAGCAAAGTTGACGATGATGTCATCGACTTCGAATTCAGGAGACATATACTCTTCGTTATACTCCTCTTGAGGAGGGGGTATACTGTCTGTTGGGGAAAAGGGAAACGTAACGGAGTCGTCCTCCTGTACGTCTTGATAATACAGGATCTCGAATGAGCTACGAGATGAAGATGAGCTAGCGGAAACATTGCTTCCATTACTAATCGCAGAACTGCATTCTGATGGGCTGCCAATTTCCTGATTGCGAGCTGTTCTTTGGATAGTCTTGTGAGGTTTGGCTTCATCGTGCAATGCATCTTCTGCAGCATCTTTGTAACCCGAATGCGAGGCCTTGCAAAATTCAGACGTCGCTGCATCCAATCGTTCAGGTGCTTTGATTCCATTTCCTACTGATTCCTGGAAGATCACATCATCACAGATGGTGTCCCCGTCACCAAATGGCACATCTTTGCTTGTGACCTCCATTTCCATGGCTTCATTTTCGTCACTGTCACAGGGACTCAAATTGATATATCTTGTAGAATCCCCTTCCTCATCAATTCGTAGATCAGTCGATATACAGTCGGAGGCTACCACGACAGGAAGAGGGCTTTCTATGTTTACTCCAATGATCTTAATGTCACACATGTTCGTATGATCAACATCTAAATTTGGGTTTTCTACGTCGATGCCAACGATCTTAAATATACGGTTTTGAAAAGATGTCTGCATGTCTTCCTGAATTTCTACTTCTTCTGACGAAAGGATCTTCAGGGGTGCGTCTTCTGCCTGCGACTCTGGGTTAATATCTACGCCGATAATCTTTACGAGTTGGGTTGACTCCTGATCGATTCTATTACCTGTACTTTCCTGCATCGGCTCGACATCAGCAAGATCATATCCTTCTATTTTACGGACAGGCCACACCTCCGTGCAACAGAGCATGGCGCTAGACTCGTGCTGCATATTGTCAGAAATGAATGTAGATGTTCCATCCTCCCCGACAGTTTGTTGATGACTCATGAGTAGTCGATCGGTATGGTTTCCGTCATCATCCTCAGTTATGTCACATGGGGTATCACTGATAACATTCTCCAGCTGTGTTTCAGGTTTTGGCTTGGAGTCAGGTGACCCACACATGCCTACATGGCGTAGGCTGTTACTGCTACCACATATTTTTCCATCGACTATTGTTTCTAAAGATAGTGGATGTTCGTTACCTCCACACTGATTGTCTGGAATATCTAGCTCATCTGATGGTGTCTCGGGAAGGGGCAGAAACTCATTATATCCGCATTGATTATCGCAAAGATTGATTTGAGATGATGTTTCTAGAGTAGGTGGCTCCTCGTTCCCTCTGCGCTGATCGATATATTTTCCTGATTCATGTGATAAACTGCAAATGCTGATGTCCGTTATGTCAGCTAGATCACAACTCTCGCTGATGCCTGTTCGTTGGGTGATGGCACCATGTTCTGTTTCTGTGGAATCGGCCTTGTATGTATGTGTTGCCGAAGAAGGTAATGCAGAAGTATCTTCAAAGTCACCATGTCCTGCAACAGGCACACCATCGTTACCTCGGGATTGTACGCAGACGTCCAGTAGCTCGCAGATCAGTTCCTCTACCTCGTCAACAATCCTGCTACCGCTGGCAACGATGTCGGTTACGGCTTGGTCTTGTGAGAAAACAACATTTGATTCATGTGAAGCGATGGCCGCTGTGTGCACGAGCTGCAGAGGTCTCGTCAGTTCATGAGTGACCGGGTTCTGGTTCATAGTGTTGTTGACAATGACATCATCACAGAGTTCAGTGCCATACTCCATAGGAGAAAGAGTGGAATCCGGCGAGTCTTTGTAAATAACCAAGGACGGTTCAAGTTGTGTTTCGGGGGCATGCAGATGTGAATTGCTGGTGGCTGAATGGCAAGGAAGGGTTGCATCCTTGACAGTTTCCACGCTGATATTGCTATAGGAATCACAGGCTTCGCCAGGTTCGTCGTCGATCACATGTAAGGAAGCTTCATCTTGGAACAAGTTGACATGGTCTTCTTGATAGTCTGCATACTTCTCTTCGGTGGATAACAACTGAGTGCTATCTTCGCAGCAAATGCCCGGTGTGGCTTCAGTAGTTCCGTCATTCCCAGGAGAGTCTTGATCACAGTATGGTGTTTCTTCCGTAACTTCTGTCAGGCTCGAGGCTTCTTCATCCTGTGGATCAACGCTGGATGAAGGTTCATTTTCAGTGGCAAACCAGGCGTCCGTTTCCGAGTCATCTCTGTCAGGATTCTGGTAATAAATTTCGGAATGATCGCGTGATTTACTCGCGAAGTCATGGTGGATATCGACCTCAAATTCATGCTTGAAGTCAGATATGTCGGAATCTTCGCTATCACTAGGCTCAGATAAACAACACTCATCTGCTACTATCGTGTAGAACAGACGAATGAGTTCCGATGACTTCGCTTTGGATGGACGACGATTACTCGGAGGAGTTGGTTCCTATTGAATACAGTCAAATAAATCAACAATAGTGTATTTACCTTTCATCATTTTAATACCCCTTTTAAGTAAGCACACACGTTTTTTTGTTTGTTTTTTTCGTATTATCTTGAATGCATTTTTATTTATTTCTTAAATAAGCCCATTTTTAGTATTTAAAAAAATTGCCCGAAACTTCGAGAAGTACCTTCAAGCAAGACTATGCTCAGGCATAGTTGTGCTGAGTGCATAGCGAGTTGACTAGCTCTGGCTAAAAGTGCTTGCAAACATGAACATCCCTCTGATTACGTTTAAGCGATGAATCAAATAGTATTTCGAATCAGTCATCTCTCTAAAATATTTGAGTAGTTTAAAGATGTATTTATTGTCACTGTCTTACCGAAGTTGTGTTTTGAGAATGTGCGATACCTCCTTGACCAGCTAGATCACCTGAACTGTTAAAATGAGAGAGGCATCGTAGGAAAAATATCAAACAAATATGAAGGTGCATGATCACCGAATTATGCAAATGAATTCTTTTTAAGGAAAATGTATCAAATGAATGCAAGAACCAATAGGCCCCCTTCCCCCAGGGCCAAAAGGCGGCTTTTTGGTTTCACCTTTATAGCGTACATGTAAATGAATGATAATAATGACCAAAAAAAATATTTTTATTTTTTTTTCCCCGACTAGTTCTGCATGTGTGTTAGTAATGACTTAATAATAACCTTTTCAGATAGGCTTCGTGATTTCTGTCAATAACCATGGTTACATCTTTTGAAGACAATTCCTCTCCGGAGGTCCATAGCTTCATGTATGCGGGTACAGGTCTAATGATTGATAAAACATGAAATAGGGGAAAGGCGAGAGAGATATGGGTAGAGTGAGAGAGAGAGAGAGAGAGAGAGAGAAAGTGAGAGGGGGTGTGTGTGTGTGTGTGTGTGCGAGAGAGAGAAAGAAGGGGAAGGTGATTGTGCGTCTTCAACTTTACTCAAAAACTACAGAAAGAAGCCCACTATGATCATTCTAACTGAGGAATTGGTTGTAAAATGTCTATAAACAAAATTGTTAACATAATGGATGAGAGATATATATTGATATAGTTGTAAAGACTAAATAAAAGGATACAAAACCTGAAAGCTCCTGTGATTTGAATGAAGTATATCAAAGAAGATTATAGCTTGAAAAGAAGAATGGCGCTACTCTAAAGTATTTCTTTATTTCACCTGATGGATTACTTATATTATTGTTACATTTTTCACGTAATTCTTTTAAATGGCAATGACCAAAATGTGCATGTCATTCCATCGTCTAAAACATAAATCATAATTATATAATTCCTATATTGATTTAAAATGTACCTAATAACTTACGATTGGATACGACCCAAGCCTTTGTTGCTCTGTGATTCGACCCCAACGGCAAGATTCTCTGAGCTTGAGTCAGAACTCAGTTGCTGAGCTGTTAGATTCAATTTGATTTGATTAGTCAAGTAGGCTACATACAGATATTACTGCAAATAATAGTAAAATAAAACAAATAAATGGTAACCATTCTATGGCTTTGGCAGAAACATTCTAATCATGCTAATGTAGGCATACTATTAATAATATTTCTATAATTGTGTTGTTTTCATGGTAATGGAAAGGCATCATAAAAGTAATCCAATTTGATCATACAAATGGATGGAGATTAAAAAAAACATTATATTATAAAAATATCTACATACTATCCAAAGCATCTTTACACTGTAGTTTCGTGTTATAAGAGCACGCTAATAAGGGCTGACAGGAGATTTCAATGAAAGTTCAGAAAATTATCTCAGTCTCAGACTAGATAGTTATGCAAAAAAAAGATGTAATCTATCATGTAGATCCAGAGGTAGTTTGTCAATCTAATTAATATGGCTAAATCACGATTTTGCTCCGATGCAAAATAAATTGAAGTTATTTTCATACATTTCTGGTAATGATTTGCATTCTTCGACAACTTACCAACGCAAGAGCACAAATTTTTAGCCTTGTGATTTCTATGCTTCCTAGATAATTTGTTCGGCTGTTGTCTTTTCGAGCTTGCTGAGGTTTTCTGTTTAGGTCTTGCCTTCTTCATTTTGATGATATTTATGATCGTAGATTAAATCAGTAGTTTCTCAAATGAAGTACAAAAGGGATGTGTAACACACGTCATTCTGAGTTCTTACTTCTCGTGCTTTATTTTCAGCACATTGGTTCTCGTGAGATACTGTGCTGGTCGTCACTACGGTGACGCGCGCAACCTAACCTCCCCGCGCGCATATGCATTGTGACGTAACTGTTACACAATAAAGGCGTAATCATTGAGTATCGTATTACGTCATAAGACGTTTGAATTTGATGAGAATTTGTCTATGATGATGATTATGATAAAGGCTACTTGTATAGCACCGGTATATAAGCATCTTGTGGGTGCTCCAATTAAGACGCTCAATTGCTTTAAAATATTTCACAAACTTCTACGTTACAATGTATGGATATGTACTTTATAGATATGTTTTGGTTAGAATCTTTAACAAGCTACTTACATTAATCATTATTTTCATACAGAAGTGTATAATTTTAATCATTGTTGTAAAGTCGCTTTTTCCCTTTTTATCTTTTCTCAGTCTTGTCCTCTATCTTCTTACAAAGAGAGGTGTGTTCCCGCAATCTATAGCTGAACAATAATACAAAGTGTCTTGCTCGTGGAGTTAGATCTTCTTTTCTAATTCTACACTCTTTGATGCATTCTAAATCATGTTTGTATTCCCGTGTAATTGTCTAATTAATTAGTCTAGAGGTCGTTTAACCAGAAAGGAAGAACTGCTGAGCTGATTGATAAGATATTTATTTGCAATGTCTTTCCTCACAAGTCACCATGATATACGCCAAACCCTAATACCCTCCCACCTTTGCTTTAATTATGGGTCCTTTATTTTCATCTGCATTTTACATGATACAAAAAGTCATGTTATTCGATTATCCAGATTCGGAATTTACCTTCCCGAACAAATTTGTATTCTTGCGTAATTCTGTGAAACAATCAAGGCGGTATACCATTTATTTGTCTGCAGAACACGACTCGCGGTGGACTCACACTGCAAGCTACTCAGTGCATTTATTAAATACTAATAACCCATTAGCTAGAAACAGAAGATTGATGTTGTTTACTTTTTATGCATAATGGGTCCATTAACAAAACGGTCCACGTGTAGCGATTTAAGTGTAACAAAAATGGACACGATTCTCTGTTAGGGAGGAAGAATTTAAAGGAAGGAAAAAAAATAGAAGAAAAAAGAAGAAGATAGAAATAAGGAAAGAGAGAGAGAGCGTTCGGGAACGAGTGAAAGATTGAATAGTTAAATTTCAACGGAGCCAATACACGAACAGTTTCACGTAATTGACTTAGTCCTTTTAGTGCAGTTATTTCCGCTTTTAGTGGGATGTGTTTATTATTAGGTAATGAATGAATGTAGATTCTGCTTTCATAAGTGCCCTTGGTTGCTTTTAACAATGATTGACACACGAAAACAAAATCAGTTACATAAATCTCGTCAGCAGCGTTCCTACCGTCACAAATCTTCGAGAAGAAGAATTATTTTGTTGTAGAATAAATTAATATAAATCTGAGATGTCAAGCATATGAAATGTGTTGTTACACAACGCTGACAAATATTAAGAGATCACTTGTTATGACCAGTGTCGTTGTATGAATTATATATTAAATGTATCGGTAACATTACAAAATAGTCGAATGAGAGAGAGAGAGAGGGGGGGGGGGATGGACGAGAAACATCACGACCGTATGACTTTCGATATTCTGTTTTGTACCTAAAACAAGATATCTAATAAAGCAGTATTTACGAGAGAGAGCGAAATTAGGAGTATCTGTTGAATGCTATAATGCCTACATGTACGTACACTGATATATGCAACCATGGAGATCTCTTCTTTATATCTCCATGATACAACTCTGACAAGTCAACGGAAATGCACAAAAAATATCTCTGTACTTTTTCGCGATGTGAACACATCCACAACCATTGTCGAAATATCTCGTGGAACACTGTCAACGGATTGATTTTCTTTTAACATATTCATGGGGGTTACGAAATCTCGTTTATTCATTACACTTGCACGTAGCTATGGAAACTGAATGGGGGTGGTCTCCGCAGTTTATTCAGTCGCTGAGTGGAAATGCTGCAAGGTGAACTGGTTGATCATTCATATCAAACAGAGCTAGATGATCGGATACTGACGGACAGATCGGTCAAGATGGATTCCAGCTGTAAAATATCAAACAATCTTGTAACGAATGTGCAGACAGGAGAGGTAAGTTATATATTTTTGTATTGTTGTTGTTGTTGAGGTTAAACAGCCATTGGAGGTAGTCGATCGTTAGACTCTTACCATGCTTTAACAGAAGAGAAATCATAATGTGTGCGTGCATTGGGGATATATTTAAAGGGTATGTCCACTCCAAAAATAATTTACTTTCAATAAAAGCAGAACAATCAGACAAACCCGTCAAAAAAGTTAGAGCAAAATCATATGACTAATCAGAAAGTTATGAGTTTTTAATGACATGCAAAACTTTGAAAATCACATAAAAAATTGGCAACTCACTCAGTGATGTCATTGCCTCACCATCCACTAAATGTTTTCTTTATATTGATCATATAAATTTCCAATTTTCCCCCTAAAATGTTTATTTCCTTACACCAGGATACATAATGGATTATGCCTAAATTACATGTTTTTGTGTGGATGCACTATCATAGAGTATTTTTTTTCTTCAGTCAAATCATGACAAATGTGAATTTTGATACACTATTTATTGAAAAATCAATGATTATGAATATTCAATATTTAGAAAATAGAATGAATGAGTAGAAAGTCCATTAAAAAATTGTGAAATATCATGCACGCAATATATGATACAAATCATATAACCTGGGCAAATTAGGAATGGGGAAATCAAGTTTTGGGAGATAAACATTGAAATTAATGGGATCAAAATGTAAAAAGCACCGAACTGATAACCAAATGTGCAATTTATGTAGTGACTTTCTAAGTTCTATAGGTTTTCAAACTTTAAACGAAAATCATAACATCCTATTTCAACCATAATTGTGTTGTGCTCTGTTTCTCTTGTTTTCTGCATCTAATTATTTTTGGAGTGGACCTAGCCTTTTTAACACCCTAGCTGTGAAAGAAAGAAAGGCAAAAAGAAAGAAAAGCAAAAAGAAAGAAAGAAGAAAAGAAAGAAGAAAAAAGAAGGGAAAAAAAAGGAAGAAAAAAAAAGGAGGGAAAAAAAGAAGGGAAAAAAGGAGAAAAAAAGAGAGAGAGAGGGAGAGAAAGAAGGAAAAAAAGAGGAGAGAAAGGGAAAAAAAAGAGAAAAAGAAGAAGAAGAAGAAGAAGGAGAAGGAGAAGGAGAAGGAGAAGAAGAAGAAGAAGAAGAAGGAGAAGAAAGAAAAGAAGGAGAAGAAGGAGAAGAAGGAGAAGAAGATGAAGAAGATGAAGAAGAAGAAGAAGGAGAAGAAGGAGAAGAAGAAGAAGGAGGAGGACGAGGAGAATGGGAAGAAACCAAGGACGTTCAGCTCCTAATGTCAACTCTATCAGCAACGGACAGCGGGGGGAAGAAGAAGAAGGAGGAGGACGAAAAGAAAAGAAACGCCGCGTACGGTCAAGCATTATGATTATCGACCAGTGCAGAGATCTGGAGGAAGCTATACCACAAAACTATTTGAATAATCACTTGGATTGAGAAAGTCCTGTGGAGACATTGAAAGGCCGTCTCCTATAAAGCTTGAATCACTTGTGATATAACAGTCTCTCTGTCTATTCGGGAGAAGGGTTGGAAACTGGTTGTACAATTGGCATGAGACCACTCCCGGCCCTTTTCAAAGTTGGATACAGAGGGAGTTTAATATTTATATAATGTTGTAATATTTCCTTTGAATCACTGTTTTGTTTCTGTTCCAGACTATAACGTTATCCTCCCTTTGGGAAGAGGGCGCATGTGTGATCCAGTTTTTGCGACGTTTCGGTTGCCCAATTTGTCGGATGGGCGCACGTGACATTACACATTTGAAACCAAGGCTTGACGCCGCCAACGTTCGTCTGGTAGCTATTGGTCAGGAGGAGACTGGAGCTAAAGAGTTCATTGAATCAGGATTTTGGACAGGAGGTAGGCATACGTGATATATATACAGGGATGGATTGACCCGGTGGTTTCTAGGGGCGCTTATTATTAATGATAATAATATTCGCTCAATACAATGTCTCTATAAGCGCTTTACATAAATTATACTAGTACCCGGTCATTGCATTTAGTGCCGGGATTCAGTGCTTGCCCGCACACACTGTGTGCCTACTCTCCACTCCCTGTGGAGCATTTTATGTACTTACTGAGAAAAAAATGAGCAAGCCCTTCTCATCCAGCCCCCGCTCGGTTGCTTTAATTCGCTCACTGGCAAAGTGAACGAATGTAAGCTAGGATGCTCTACCTAACAAAGATGCTTCGAAGGAATATTTCCTATAATAAAGAATCATAACAATTTTTTCTCTTTCTCTTTCTAGATTTATTCATTGATCAGCAGAAGAAGACATACGGAGATTTGAAATACAAACGATATAACTTCTTGACAATTATGGCAAATTTAATGTGTAAGATGACAAGAGAGGCGATAAGCAAGGTAAACATATTTGTTATGTTTCAATCCATATTGTTTCATTCCCAAGATATTTCATTATCATTATCCGATCAATTTACATTACCATTTTAAACTTTACAGACATGCAACTATTTTACTAAAAATGTCTTTTCATGATTATAGATAGATGCTATGTATTATTGTTTCCAGTAATCCAGATATGCTATTGCGCAACAGCGAGCAATATGGACAACATTCGTCAAAGGGTGAAGAAGAGGAAGAAGAAATTTGTACACATTTAGTTTATTCATGCATGCATTCAGTCATTCATAAATAAATTAATCTAACAACCCTTACTCTTCTTTAACAAATTATTCGTTATCACTTTGATTCATAATTGATTTTATTATCCCCATCTGTCTCTATTCCCCCTCTCTCTCTCTCCCTCCCTCCCTCTCTCTCCCTCTCTCTTTCTTACTCCCTCATCCTCTCTCCTCCTCTTTCTTTCCCCGTCTGCCCCACCCCTGCTCTCTTCCTCTCTGTCTCTCTCTCTCTCTCTCTCTCTCCCTCTTTCTCTCCCTTCTCCCCACACCCGCTCTCTCATCGTCTGTCCCCTCTCGCTTACCCTCTCCCCTTTTGTCCCTCTCTCTTATGCTTTCTCTCCCCCTCTCCTCGTCTGTCCCCTCTCTCCGTTACACTTTCTCCCCCATCTGACCGTCTGTCTCTCTCTGTCTCTCTCTCTCTCTCTCTCTCTCTTTTATTCTTTCTCCCCTATCTCACATTCTGTCCTTCTCTCTCTCTCACGCCCCCCTCTACTTTTTCATATGCAGGCAACCAGTGAAGGTATCACGGGTAACATGACTGGGGATACCCTTCAGATGGGTGGAACACTAGTTATTGAAAAAGGTAAATAATGTGTTTCCTTAGAACTCCGTTTTATACTGAACAACCTCCAGATCAATGAAACCCTATGACAAGTAACTTTAACAACCAAGAGCGGACCCCCCCCCC
>BEXV01001440.1:18525-38772 GCA_003118195.1 Hemicentrotus pulcherrimus
GGGGGCCCTGGTTCTGCTACTGCAAGACAATGTCAATGAAGATGTACAGTGTAGGGGATAAATCACCTGATGTGTCAAACGTGTTGAGATGTTCAGAAAGACACCAATGTCTCCCAAAGGAGATGACAGATTTTGTTAAATTAATATAAAAATTATACTTTGTCTTTTTTGTTTTGTTATGATGGGGAAAGTTGTTTTATAATTTGGTTTAAAGCCCCTCTGTACTAGTTTGGCCAGGAGGGATTAGGGTGGTCACTGACAGGTGGTTATCTCGTCAACTCAGAACATAATAAAAAGAGGATCATGGGGGGCCAGGTACAAAAATAGCTAGAACTAATTTGTATTATCCGGTTGTTTCTAAAACCATCACATGTAGCTAGCATCTGGCCTATCTTTTCCATCATATTAAAATGAAAAATATATTCCTGTGTACTTTAAAAGTAGTTTCTCTTTCCCCATGTATGCTTCTTCAAATCGGCTTTAGTTGGTGTGAGTGGGGTACACATAGCAGTTATATTTCAAAATCATCAAAATCACAAACATTACAAATCAAACCATAGAAATTAAAACTTCTCTCTTTCTATTTTATTGATCTTGCCACTTTTTTCTTGTATCCGTACATGACACAAAAATAAATATTCTGGTATACATTCTAAGTCCTACTTTCATCATAACTTGCTAATACAGGTCAATGGAATGCATATAAATCTGACACAGCGTTTACTAGTCGTAGCAATAGTTATAAAAATTGATGTTAAACTGATATATGACAAGATAGCAGTTACTACGAAAAATCAACTCCGGGCAATTTCAATTTCAAAGCAATCATGTTCGGATTACATAATACTTCTTGGTAATGTTCGCGTAACGCGATCACAACTACTTTCAAAAAGTCAACACATGGACAATTTCATTTTCAAAGTCCCATAAAAATCATGTTCGGTTACGTAATGCGTCACAGTAATGTTCGCACATTTTAATAGGTGACGTACAAGGCCATTGGGATTGCCTTAGGTTGATTTTGCGGAAGTGGTTGCGATCGTGTTATATCAAGGACTTTAGATTTGCACGACGAGAACGTAAACTGCTACATGTGACATCCTTTTAAGACAATGTGACGTCCTTTTAAGGCACCGACAGTGCCCGGTAGTGCCCGGTAGTGCCTTAAAAGGATGTCAAATGTAGCAGTCCACGTTCTCATCGTGCAAATCTAAAAGTCCCTATTGACACTTGAATATAATTATGGTTCAATAATGAACACAATCGCTAAGACGTTCAAGAAATCAACTCGGGGGTAATTTCAAAACCTTATAGTATATCCCAAAGAAACCTTCCTGAATCACGTTTTTGCAATATCTTTTTGATACCAGAGACTTGTGTCAATAAGGTATTACGTTTCTGCAATACCTTATTGACACTAGAGACTTGTGTCAATAAGGTATTACGTTTCTGCAATACCTTTTTGGTACCAGAGACTTGTGTCAATAAGGTATTACATTTCTGTCAAGTTTTCTGGTGGAATGCTGCCATCTTAGCAGGCAGCTTCCAGTTTTAGAATGTTTGCACATTTCAATTGGTGGTTGACAGGGCCTTATTTCTCTGCAATCGTGTTTACGCAAAAAACATTAATTTATATTTTTTTAATTGACGGCATATTTATTTAGAGAAAATTATAAGAGAAAGAAAAGAGCAATATTTTGTTAATTTTTGTTAAAGAGGGAAGCGAAAACCAACTTCATTAAATGTCATTGTGTGTCATGCAGGAACCAGCGGCCGACTATTGTCACTGTCATCATTCATATATCTTCACAAGCAACTATGATTGTCCTTTACACATGTAAAAAGAAAATAAATCTCTATAGATTTAAAACGAGATATCAAAGTACAAGATTTTTATGTTTATACATTATTTTTCGCCTTCGGTGATTACTATGATGCAATTGAATCATTTTACTCACATATATTTATTGTTGATAACCCAAAGGACTTTATCATCTTTCAATATTGTAATACATCTTTTATTCTCTGTTTCTCAACAAACGATATATTGATTATAGTTACACAGAGCTTAGTGAATAATACGTGTAGGACCTTTTTTGTATGCAGTTAATTGCCATTCCTTTACAAATTCTTTATAAAATAATATGTTGCAGTTTACCAATTCATATCTATATAAACGATTCATTCCAATACATAGGCCTACTCTTGGTTATGTAAATATCCACAGAAGTTTCATGAAAATCAATCTCTCTGAAATAATTAAAGAAATCCATCATTAACATAAATAGTGTGTGCTCAGATTAATTAAAGCTCCTCATTAGTTCTGCTTCTCTCTCTTTCTATCACCTTCGATACGAGAACAATTAGGCTTTCCCCCTAAAGAATAAATCAACATACTTTTCAGTCTTTTGCATGGTGTTACCTTAAACTTTAAATTGGCATCACTCTCCCATAATTAAAACCTTCAGAGAATATGCATTTTGAATTTGAACATCAACACAAAACATATAATATCACAATAAAATAACAATAATGCTGAAGTCAGGTCGCTTTCTTGTACAATGTGTTGATATTCAGTCAAGTTCTTCCATAAAATGCACTTAAAAGTCAAAGATTTGGTGTAAACAATACAGATGGAATATTAAAAGGAATGTAAAGGTGAAAGATTACAGCCGTTTAAAACAATAATGGGTGTGTAATGATAATAAAAACAGCATGTTTTTGTGGAATCCTTACCCTTTTCAAAACCAATTTCTTAACAGCTTGTAAATTAACAAATCATCTCCTTTCACAATGATGGTATTACATGGTACATTTTCATTCACCAAACTATTGCACAATATGACTTAGATTCACAAAGCTTTCGGACATGGTACTGTGTAAAACCACTTTTCATTAAACTGATTTGAGTGAATTTAATGAAGGTAAAACATCATTTGATAATGATGTAAGCTGCAAATTTACTACAAAAACATAACAATGACTAAGAGACAAATCTCCTTTCATCCTGATTCAACAACAAAATACACGTCTGTAAAATTGACACGGAACAGTTGTATAACCCAAGCTTTACTTTCCTAAATGATCATGGTTTGAAGTATCAACACAAATATTTAAGGACATTACAATTACTGAAAGTTTTCACAGAAGATTGTGGATAACGCTTCCCTTTGAAAAATATAAAAACTGCATTTTCTTTTCAATTTTGGGATCATATTGGAATTGTTTGTATTTTAAAATTTGAAATCTCCCCTGATGCTATAACATACATTACTAGTAATGGGAGTGAATAAGAAAGGTAATACAATGACTGAGCAAAACAAAAAAGCCGCAATTTTATTGTGACTTTGGGCCTGCAGGAATAACATTCTGATATGAAAATCACAACTGAATCATTGGGTTTGATAAACGAAGGTAGAGCATGGATAATGACTAAATTGTATGTGTAAGTTTAATAGTTTGGGGCAAGTTCTCTTTCTGAGATGCTCAACAGTTAATACAGTGTTGGCAGAAGATGAGCATGTCAAAATATACATTTTATTGGTTCTATAACTGGACTGCATTTTCATGACATCACATGGTTACATTTTTTCTCCAGATTTATCTGCCGATAATTAATGTCTTTTGTTGCAGCTAGCTTACAACTTCTTTTTACCCAAACGAGGTCATATTTTAAAAGGATGTCCTTCTCAGAAATATAGCATAAACCTATGTTGTCCTCACAGAGCTCTTGAAACTGTCAAATGAAAACTAATAATTTGTTTAATTTTTCTCTTTCACTCAATTGCTTTTCCTTTCTATTTCTGCTTACCAAAAAGTATTATTACATGTTAGACAAATATATATATATATTTCAACAGTCAGGGCTTATGCTTTATGAGCGTAGCTTTTTTTCTTAGGTCCTTCAACTTGCCGAAAATTTAACGTTGCTGTACATTACATTGTATAGCCTTGTACACAAACATATTCTAAATATGTCAATGCATATTGAAACTTTTCTGTATTTGTTGGGGTTTTTCTTAATTCGATATATAGTGGAATAAACTACACAGAAACTGAAATTGGGCCCCACTTCATAAAACTCGTAATCAATATTACAAATCCCAACTCTTTGATAAAAAGGCTCTCAGCCAATCAAATGCAATGATTTCAGTAGCATATTGTAACTTATTACTAACAACAGCTTTTAGGAAACAGGGCTCTGATCAACTAGATGCACCACAAAATAGATATTTTCACCAAATTCTTAACATTGCCAAAATGCTGTGGATTACCTTTCTGAGATGTAATACCTAATACTCCCTACTTTAATTTCACAGTCATACAATATAGCACAGAGTATACACACAAAAAAATCAATCATTTTCATATATAAATTTATCTTATTTACACAATTTCTTAAACATGATTGCAATCGATAATGCACAACCCCCTTCTTTCATTCAATGGCGCATCCTGCTAATTCTTATAAATATAGATAACGGATATATAACATTGGTCTATCAGGTATATTGCATACAACACGTCCAAATATTTGTGCTGCGAATCATTCTGGTACTAAAGATACTCGTACTTATAAAGTATACATACATTTATATATATTTACAGATAAATAAGTCTATATTGGCTATTTTCTTTCTCTAGTCGGTTTGACGTAAAACTACACACTAGTTCATAAATGAAGTTGGTATTTACAATCGTATACAGCTGCTTTTTGTTCTCTCTACGTAAATTCTCGTTAAATTTACAAAGTCACCATCCCTGGAAATTCAAACCAGTATTCCTTCCAGTGGACTAACATTAAACCATTGTTTACACCGTTACTCACTTTTAATCATGGTTCAAAACATGGTTTCAATAACTAGTTTAAAACCATGGTTTAACAACACAATTGATACCCTAATTCACATAAAATTGTGGCCTAGACCATGATAATCATGATATAAAGCTGTGGTAAACACTTTTAGCAACAATCGTTCCATATTTTGTGGTTCGGCTCAATGACTTTTCATTCAGACCCATCAAAATTATGTAATATATTCCACACCGAAATTCAGATTGTTTTTTCAAACAAAGCAAAATTGAAGCTGTGTCGGGCCATCCAAATGACCACTCAACAAAGATTTAGATTAGTCCACTTTTTAAAACTTGGTTCAAAGTCACTTTAGCTAAAATTAAACATTAAACCACCAAAGGTTCAGACAAGCATTAAATCATATCATGTAACACTGAATTATTACCCTTCTGGCTCTAACTTAAGTGGCTATTTATTCATGAAACTCAATATACTTCAGCACTTAATAAATTAAAGACATAAAACTATTCAATGACTATCAAAAAGCAGAATTTTTTCCTCAAAAACATGACAAATCCAAATCAGCCGAAATGATCTTCCAGGCTTGCTAAGAATGACAAAAATTTGCTGGAAAAAAAGAAAGTTCACATCTAGCCGAGACAAGCTAAATATGTGAATCATATTTTCTTTTTGAATTTTTGTAAGGAAAAAGATACATCTCTCTATCCTCGTGATATGTGCACCGGTAGACCTCAATATCTAATAATTAATGTAGCAGTTGATAAATTATAAGTTTAAGTCATTATGCAATTAAATGCATTCATCCAACTAATCGATCGAGGACAAGTGTTTCCATATGAGCTTAATAAATCATTCTTTCAGTTTTTCTTTTGTAGGTCACATCTATTCCTCCCAAAATCTAGTATTTTCCTTGGACAAAGTATACATGAATGTATAAATTGTAAGATAAATTCACCAAATAACATGAAAAATTATGAATTTTTATTAGCCAAATTTGAGTTTGTAATATGCAATTTTTCAAAAATCATGTCCAGAAACCCACCCCCACCCTCAAAATATATTCTGGAAGTGACAAAGGAATGTCAACACATCTTGCAGTACCGTTTTTGCTCTTTTCATGCTCAGAATTTATGCAACATTTCTCAGGTGGAGAAAGTTTGAACTACCCCAAAATCATGATGCTCCAACAAAAGAAAGAAACTGAGTTTACATAGGAACATCTGTTGACAGCCAGAAAGGCATTAACTCATCAAATCATTTTAAATAGATACAACACTCGTGTGACTATCACCAAATAAAACTGAATCTAAATGCTATACATTCAGTAATTAAAACATTAAGTTTAGAGCTTAAAGGGTATTAACTCTGTCTTAACTCAATAAGGTGACTTAATGCCCTTGTGGCTCTAAACTAATGTAACAATAAGTGCAGCAAAAATAGATATGTGAAACCTAGATGAATGAATGTAAAGAGGTCTGGGACTATAACATAACAAAACTACTTCGCAAAAGTCATATAGCCTGTTGAGAGCCAGAGGGCCGTTAGATCTATATAACAAGTATGATATTTAACGCCTTTCTGCTTATCAACTGATGATATACAAATAATAACATGAAAATAAATTGTCTTACATTTTGAATCAACTAATAAAGCATAATCAGACATCGAGCAGATGCATATCATGATTCACATCAAAGTTACATGCAAATGCCGCAAGATATGATTTCTAAGAATAAAGGAGTACATATCTGACAAACATAAATACACATAATCAACTACCGGTACATATATAATCTGGCTAATAAATTATATACACTCACTTAAATTCTAGGTTTTTCATAAGAGATGTTCAAAAATAAATATCTGTATCAAACTATATAGGTTAAAATAATAATACAGTAAGAGATTGAATAGAGCAACAAATATGTTTCTTAATCATTAATGTATCAATAATTAATGCAAATGATACATCCATGTTGCCGTGCATTCCTAATAATAGCAAACTATAAGCCAGATGTCCTACTTCAGTATTGCAGTATTCATTAATTTTCATTTATTGATATTTTCCCATGACAATATTGAAATTTTGTTAACTTGCTGCTATCCCTTAAAACATAAATACACTTGATATAAATTCACTTCATAGCTGCAGCAACTGGTACCAGATGAATCCAGTTGAAACCAGTAGAATAAACTGGCACATATTCCAGTTGATACCAGTTGAAAATCAAACTGGTTTCAACTGTTTTTTTTTTTTTACCTGGGTAAGAAAACTGAACTTACTCCCTAAATAAAACATGTAGACCACAAATAACAATGATGTACATGCTTAAGTAAATAAAGCGTGATAAAGCTAGTCGTGGTTGGTTCTGTACTAAACAGCCTGAATACGAGAGTCGGTCCGTTCGCCAGGGTGTAATGGAAAGGGCACCCCCTCACTCTGCCCCAGTGATGGATTCCCTTCGTGGCAGACATTTCTCGTAGAGGCAGAGGGCTTGATGGATGAATTCATACTGCTCATTGGTCTGGATCATTCCTCCCCTGTTCCAGGACAAAATTAAAAGATTGGAGGATAAAAACGATAGAGAAAGATCTTGGGCACTTTCCTAATAATAAGATGTTGATCATCATAATAATGGACATTTTTACTGTGGAGATGAATACATTTTAATCTTTCAAGACAGGATTTATTTAAAGGGCTAAATTCATCACATATTGTTCTTCAAATTGGCAACTAAAATAATTTTCTTTTATTGCTACATTGTGGCAATAAAATTCAAAGTCACAGAAAACAAATACATGTTCATGAGTAGTTAACAAGTTTTAAAATGGCCTAAAGTTTTATTTTCCTTTTTAAAGTTCCTGACATCAATCACAATATGGTCATGCCAAAAAAAAAGGATGCACTATGCGCAGTTATTTATATTACAGCTCTTAAAATCAATTGTTATTAAGCCAAACTGCAAAATATGGTATATTCCTATAAGGTATATGTGTATATTGGTATAAGGTATATTTGTATAAGTTATATTTGTATAAGGTATATTAGTGTAAGGTATTTTTGTATAAGTCTACGTGTATAAGGTATATTTGTATCAGGTATATTTGTATACGGTATATTTGTACAAGGTATATTTGCATATATGTATAAGGTAAATTTGTGTCCTTATGCTCACCTATCTTGCCTGATTTGGCACACAATACCCAGTATATCAACCATACTCTCTTCATCCATCTGCCTCATACCAAGGGTGATTGCGATATAACACCCAGTCCGACCAAGTCCAGCACTACAAAACAAACAATATAAAAGGTAGCAACATTCAAGATTCAAGATATATTATTCAATCATAGCCATTAAACCATACAAACAATGATACAAAATACAGAATGGAATATGGAAAGGACCAACAGAAAAGCAAATGCTTTTGAGGAATAGCCCTTAAAGAGAGAAAAAGAAGAAACAAAAAAAGAAGTTAAAGCAACATTAAAAAAAAATCCTTCAGCTTTATATGGAAAATCCCCCACATAGCGATGACCCTGGCTAAAAATTATTTGTATTATCTGCTAATGTTTTTTATTTGAAAGTATAGGGTTGGAACATACAGGTAAAGCTGCCCACTCAAATAAAGCTTTAAAGAGAGAGTCCTAGACATAAGACAAAGCCTACTTGCAGTGGACTACAACTGGTCAACTTGGAAATGTTCAGTATCAGAGATGGAATCCAATTTTTTAATATTTAGATCATACCCAGGGTCTTTTTGTCTGAGACAAGACCCAAGTCTAAATGAGAAGACCAGGTCTATCTACCTGCAGTGGACTATGACTGGTCCTCTTGGAAGCGTTGGGTCTATCCTGCTGAACTCCACCTCACGTATCATCTCCAGCAGTGTGACAGGGTTCTCTGGAGGCTTATTGTCTGGCCATGCGGTGTACCAGTAATGCAAAACCTGACGACATTCGTTTAAGTACTAAGTGAAGAAGAAATGTAAGAAAAAGAAGACGAAATTCTTTAAATACTAAAATTAAAAAAATTCTGTTCCCAAGTTTTCAATCACTATCATTACTGCCACAAGTTATGATTATTCTCCTCCTGCTCCACATAATCATCATCAGAACCGAATCTGAAGTCATCTTTACCATTTATGGAATATCCTGTGTCATTAAATCATTCTTCTTTAACCACCACCATCATCATCATAATCACCATCATCGTCTTTAAAACCATCCTTTATGTCATCATTATCATCTAGATTATTATCTCTATCATCTACATTATTTTCATCATCGTCATCATCACTACCAATACCACAATCCTCATCATCAACATTACCAAAACACATCCTCCTCCTCCTCCTCATTATCATCATCATCACCTTTTTTATCATGCTACTGCAAGCTTACCTTCAATGTAAATATTTTAAGTATATAATCGTCTTTGGGCACTGTTTCTTCCACCGTCACATCAATATCTCCATAGAAACCCTGTCCCTGAGGCCAATACATCTCACATTTACTCTGGAACAAAAAGGAAAAACATTCTAATCACACACTGCTCGTTACATTGATTAAAAATCATGTTGAGTTCCTTCAGAGGCAGTAAAAGATTTTGTAAACACAGAATAAAAGTTATATCACATGAGTGTAAATTATGCAGAAGTCTGCTAATATTTGTATAATTTTTAATTGCAAATCTATCTAAAAATTATTATCAGACACAATGAAATTTTAAAAAAAAATCACATATGTATAAAGACGTTCACATCTATATACTACACAAGTACCTAGGCATGTCCATTAAATCAAATGTTCAGTGTCTAATGACTAGGCTCATAGATTCATTGCTTTAAAGGTGATACGTTTCATTAGTTAAAAAATCAAGCCCAAACAACTTGCTCTGGAGAAAGCAGAAAGCTCAGATAACCCGAACAGTGAAAATTACAAGGGGAGTAGCAATTTCTTTTTTAAATTTACACTATATGGCAGTTCATAGTCATGAGAATAGTGGACTTTCATCCACTTTTTCATTTCCTTTTTCTGATTATATATAATTTGAATACCATAGTAAGTTTTGTTACGTAGGTTGCATTGCACTTTAAAGTGAATATGAATGGAAATGGATATAACTTAAAATTAGAATTCAAAGAACATATGGTATCATTTGATTACTCACTCTTTTCCTCTCTTTGATTTTGGTTACCATGACAATAACAGGTGCATTGGTAAACCAGATCATCCTCCAGAAGTCTGCCAGGGTGTGTGCCATTGGGCCTTGAGTGGCGACGAAGGCATTGGGCTCTCGATCGTACCCCTGGATAGAGAGTAACACAAATATTTCGCAATTAATTGATGACAATTAAATAGATTGATTGATAAATTATATTATTCAAAGACATTGAATGATTGATTGATTGAATGTTTGATTACAGGATTAAGTGAGTGCCTGAACCTTTGCAAGACTAATTGAGTGAGTTCATCGTTGATTGCATTATTGGCCGACAGGTTGATTGATTTATCAATTGATTGCATGAATGATTGATTAGTGGATCGATTGATTGCAGGATTGACTGATGACTGGAAACATGGATTGATTGATTGCATGATAGATCAATTGATTGCAGGATTGCACAATATATCAATTGATGGATTAATTGCATGACAGATCAATTGGTGGATTGATTGCATGATAGATGAATTGATGGACAGATTATTTGATTGCATGATTGATAGATAGATTGATTTAATGATTTTTGGATGAATGGATGGATTGATTGCATGTTTGATTGATGATTGTATGGATTGGTTGGTTGCATGATCAAAAGAGTGAGTGCCAGAATGATTGCACAGTTGTTCCATCGACTACATGGTTGATTGATGACTGTATTTCATGATTCATTTCTAGAATGATGACTTCCTCATTTAACTACTCCTCATCATCAACAACACCACCACTACTAACATCATGAAATCATCTTTTGCATTCAGAAAATCAAAGATAGGATCCCCATGGATTTGTGAAGAGATACTGTTTTCTTGGAGTTTGGCATAATCTTGATCTTCATCTCAATTGCCACAACCCTCGTTACCACCACCACCATCAGCAATGATAACATCATAACCACAACCATCAGTATTATCATATCATTATCACCTTCACCACAACCACCTGACATCAATAACACCACTGCCACCACCGTCACTATCAACATCATCAACAATATCATCTTTACTACTACTACCAACACCACCACCACCAATACCACCATTACCACCACCCACACACCCATGATCTTCTTTCTCCTCCTTCTCTCTCTCACTAAACATGACCATTATTCTAACACCATCTTACCCTGATAATATTTGCATTGATGTAGTCAGAGAGAGGGTCTCTCCTGATTGATGGAAGGGACATTCTTGTTTGTGGATTGGGGAGTACGCATGGTGCTATACCACCATCATCATCATTATTACTACCACCACCACCACCACCACTACCCCCACCACCACTACTCCTATTACCACCACACACACACCCATAATCCTCTTCTTTATCCTCCTTCTCTCTCTCTCACTAAACATGACCATTATTCTAACACCATCTTACCCTGATAATATTTGCATTGATGTAGTCAGAGAGAGGGTCTCTCCTGATTGATGGAAGGGACATTCTTGTTTGTGGATTGGGGAGTACGGTGCTGTACCACCATCACCACCATCATCACTATCATCATCAACATCATCATCATTACTCCTACTACCAACACCCCACTACCACCATTACCACCACCAAAATGCCCATAATCCACTCACTTCCTTCTCCTCCTCTTCTCTCTAAACATGACCATTATTCTAACACCATCTTACCCTGATAATATTTGCATTGATGTAGTCAGAGAGAGGATCTCCGCTGATTGGTGGAAGGGACACTCTTGTCTGTGGATTAGGGAGGATGGTGCTATACCGGTTTTTAGCAGCTGAACCTGGAACTTCTACACTCTCAGGATGATTCATTGGAATGTCCTACAATAACAATGAGCATGAAAATGATAAAAGTATCTGTAATTGTGCATTAATTAAAAAAAAAAAAACATTAACATGATTTAAAGCCTGTCTGTACAAGTTTGGCTAGAAGGGATTAGACCTCCCTGCAGTGATCACTGACAAGTGGTTATCCCATCAAATCAGCTCTCAATTATCATAAGAAAAAGGGGATCATGGGGGACCAGCTGTACCGCTTATAGGCATTGTTTGCTAAAAAGAAGGTGCACGTACCTATAAGTAGTGATTTAAGAAAGACATTGACATGATATACTAGTAATAAATAACATCCCTTACAAGGAGAAATTACAAAACAAAAATAGCATGGATTCGCTGGAAAGAAAATGATACTATCATAGTGTTGTCACATAGTCACTGCTACAAATACAATCCTAAACAATGCTAAACAGACTCTATATGGTAAAATCGTTTCTCTTGCCACACCCTCTCTCTCTCTCTATCTCTCTCTCTCTCACATTTTCTCACAAGTCAGTAATATGACAATATTCTATATCCACTCTGCAATCATATTATATGCATGACAATGTGTTCTTTCTGGCAGGGTACTGTATATACTTACCCAGAATTCTTCATGAAGGGCGCGGAAGTTTTTAATTGAATTTCTCAGCTGTTTTCTTGTCATTCTGTTGCCTGCTGACTCTAAGTATTCTTGTACAGAGCTGTGAAATCAAAAAGAGAAATCGTCAGAAGATACTCAAAAAATCCTAATAATCGCAGATACCTCGTAACATTCATTATAGAAAATAAGCAATTTCTCTAATAAATGTTGATTACTTTTGATTCATCCCCTCACTTTGAATAATGATAATTATAATACGATTTGCTTACATCATCCTTCAATTTATGAAACATTGTACCAATGTAAACATACAGTATGACCGTTACTTTCTGTGGTTGTAAAGCTATATAGCTCTGCACTGTTCCTGTGCACGATTTGGCCAAAGAGGTTGACAAAGAAGCATTGAATCCTTTCATGGACTTGATATAGATGTCAAGAATGCAGTGTTTTTCATTCTGACTGCATTCTATGAAACTAAAACATGTTGCTGACCAATATTCTCCTTTTTTAATTTTTATTTTGCCATTTAAAAACAGAAAAACATTATGTTAGCATGGAAATGATATGATAGCCTAGAGTTACGGTACAGGAACTATCAGAAAAAATACCTTTCTCTTGGGGGTGAGGCTACCCATCTGACTGTTTCTGCCGGAGCATTTATGTCGAGTGTGAGAGACTGGGACGAACTTCTCCTACAAAAAGAAGCAATAACAATGAATGGCTATGTGCAAAAAATCAATTACAAATACAAAAGAGGATTTAAATGGCTTTATTGATGGGCCTTTCTTTTTCACCCTGACAATACATTTCATTACTTCATCTTTCTTTTCAACAGTCATACATATGATCAGTATAACTCTGAATAATGTGCTCTATACTTCCAAAATCAAAATATTGCCATTTTGTGTAAAAAGCAGTTTTTTGACATTTTCAAAAAGTCGAACATTGAAGAATTGTGTTGCTTACTTTCTTTTTAAAAGATCCCTTTCATGAAATGTAAATAAAGTATATGTAACAAAATGGGCTGAAGCTTTTAACATTTCTATTGCTGCATCTTGTATATTCTGCAATGCTCTGAATTAAGACTTCTTTTGCAAAATCCACAAATGCGTAAGAAACGCAAGTTCCGAGTGACTTCATTTCAGTTATCTTAAAGGCATCTTTTAACAATGTTAAATCTGAGATGCATGGCCCTATGTGTTATCAGTGTGTGTGAAATGGTGTAATATCAAAGTCATACAAAATTTGCGCTTCAAAATGACCAAGAAGTGCCTAAAAAAGTAAAAATCTTTGAGTGACAGGTCTTACCATACTAATTTTCCCCAATAGACTGTAGTGTTATAAAGTTTTTGATATTTCAATTTCCAATCATACATACCTTGATAATCAGACAGGTGATCGGCTTATAAAAGTCATGGAATTCCTAACTGACCTAAAGGTTTATAACTATAATTGCAGCATGAAATAAATCCAGGATTTTGTTTCAGAATCTGAGACAAAGTTACCCAAACCCTTTAAGCTTTCAAAGTCTGTACTCCTGCATATTGTATATTCTATAAGACACTGAATCAAGAGTTTCTTTGCCATACCCACAAAAAAGTGGGAGGAGAAAGTCCAGAATGGCTTCATTTCAGTCTCTATTTTCTTAATAAATGTTATTACCTTTCTTGCAATCCTTTGCTCTTGATCTTAATGGGTTCACTGCGGGCTAGTGAAGCGTATGTGTAGCCTGCCTCTGGTTGGACGAGTTGCCCCTCCTGCGTGGCCGGCTTGATGGGCGGGTACATGCATATTCGCTTCTCCTCGTCCCTCAAATGCTTGGCACGCCATGCTCTCCAGCAACAGTAGCATATCTATTTTAAAAATGACATCAGGAGAGTATGAAAAGTGTGTACTGTCAAACCTGATTTAGTGACCACCTGCCTACAAAGACCACTTTTTGGTTTCCCCTAAAAAAGTTTTCCATTGAAACATGCACTAAAGGAACCCATCTAAATAAAGACCACTTGCATGTCTTCAAGGACCATGTTTCTTCAAAGACCACTTTTTGTGCTTCCCCTGACTGTATTTAAACAATATATTGTTGAATGCACAAATTCATTAATTGATTGACTACCAAAGTCTGCCATTCCCATAGGCTAGATGAAGGAACTGCCAGGTTCCAGCCTGTAACGGGTTAAAGATACTCATGAATTGTCGATGTCTCATAAAATTCTCAGCTCTTGTTTTAATACTTGTAATTCACTTGTTTTAACTTCAGCTGTATGACACATATCTTCTGGAAACAATGGCTCCACAATCAATTTTGCATACTGACCTTTGGGTTTTTAGTAATGGTTATTTACCTGACTGCTAAGAAAGCATAAATGCTGGTTAGTAGGCGACCAAACTCAAACCCTACCACTAATCCTAACCCTACCCCTAACCCTAACCCGAAACCAAATTTCAACCCTAATCTCACCCCAACATACTGGTCAAAATAAAGGACAAAGAAATTGAGAGCAACGATTGGAGCGCTAGCTGTTCCTTCATATTTGAACAAACTATTCATGTACATGTCAATAAAATTTGATGCATAAATATATGGGATAAAGAATAATTTAAACAGATTATACTTACAATTGCTAATAAAATAACAAAAACAGCACAACCGAAGCCAACTGCGTATGGTGCATAAGAGTGTTGCCAGAAACCTTGCTCACTCTCAATTACTTCATGTGGGTATGCTGTTGACTACATAAGAAAAATAAAGTAGAAAATAAATTGATGAATTTCATATTTCAGTTCATAAATAGATACATACATACAAGTAGATATTATGATTTGAAGCATTTTCAATGGGATTCACTAATTCTGTAATGCCACATGTTTTAAAATGTGTATTTCAAGAAATATTCATTTTTCAATTTAATTTAATTTTAAGTGAGTTATAGGCATTATCAAGAAAAGCTTGAACATTCAGGATAAGTATTATGATGCATGCTAAAATTTGTTAATATAGAAATTTTTTCATGTGTAATTCAATGTTGACACACTGACTGTTGATTAAATCACAGAAACATTAATTCCTCAATTATTTGATTACCAAATGAAATGATTTTTCCATAGAGTCCATATTATAATAATGTGGTTTGGAACGTTGCATGAAACTTACCACACTGGGTCCTGTTCCCTGAGACATTTCTGGATATGGCTGTGTTTCTAACCCTGTCGGTTTCACCTTCATGGCAACAAGTTGTCATACACAACAAGATGTGGCAGCAACACAATGTCAGGTGGCACAAAAAGGCTTAAAGAAAACAGGCTTTCTGGCAGTGAAAGTCCTCTTTTGAGTGATTAACGAAAGAGTATGGTGGTGATAACAATGTTGCATCTAGTTGCTGCAATGCAACATTCTTACAACACGATGTGGCAGCAACACTAACTCAAAAATGTGAAAAGGCTTGTAGAAGACGAGGTTCCTGGCAGTGAAAATCTTCTGTCATGTGATGATGGTGGAGTTGTTGATGTTGCCAATGCTTGAGATGATGTCTAGTAGCTGCGATCACTTTGAATCTTGTTGGGTGTTTGAGGAATGTTTCTGTGATAATGTTGCTATGATGGTTGTCTTACTTTGGATAGCTACGAACTGAACAGGTGGTTTCAAAGTTGTTTGTTGCAGTGCATGTTGCAGTAAAAGTGGCACAAATTGGAGGCAAATGCAGCAACTTAATTTGGTAATATAACATGAAAAATAAATTGCAAAAAACAATTTATGCCACAGTTCTTGTTTTTTTTCCAATGACACCTACTTTTGAATGATTAAAATGACGATAAATTAGGGTTATAATAGTGCTAATAAATTCAAGTTCTGTGGCAAATTAGTTTCTTGTGGTTGTGTTTACACTCAGGTATTATTCGGTGGTTTAAATGAAATATCACTTACAAAATCTTATCAGTTGCCTGGAAACTTTATACTTTGAGACATTTGCCCCAAACTTTTTTTTTCCTTTGCAAAATGAATTCTCATATCATTTTGCTTTCATCTGCATCAAGAAAGTAAAAGAGTTGAATTATAGAGTGCTACCGGAAACATCCTGGGTGTATTTTGGGTATTTTCAGTTTTGCAGAAGTAAGTGCACCTGATCGCTAATGCCTGTATGTAATCATCGCAGGTGATTGTGCTGGCGATCTTGCTGATGGCTGTGTAGTTATCGTGCCTTAATTTATTTGGAGCATGCAAATTGGCAATCCAGCTAAATGTGTAGATCATTCCCTGAATGTTAGTAAGCTAGCTGGTGCACATGCATATCCCATTTCAAGATGGCTCAGCACAAATACAGGTGCATGCAGCGATGACAGCGTTGCCTGGGGCCACAGACACAGGCTTCAGCTACTACGGTAGAAGTTCATCAAGCTTAAAATCGGTGTATCTTTGGTCTGGTGTAGTTAATACTACTGATATTCCAGAATATATCAAAGCATATTCCAAGAGTAAAGCTGCATGCCGATGCTGGCCATGACACTGCATTCATTTGGAGCCATCTATGAAAAAAGAGAGAAAAACACAATTGACTTTGGGTAACAACTAGAGTAGGAATGATTCTGTATAATTATTGGTATGTCAAAGGAATTTGTCAATGTCCTTCCCTAATTTTTTTCTTTTTCACATATACCCTTTAGAGTAATTATTCAACATGCATTCTCAAAAGAAATGTATCATTTAAAAAAGGAAGTTGCAATATTGTCCATCTAATGACTTCATGATATCTATTCATGGGATAACTTTTACGGAAAACCTCAAATCATTTGATTTTCTTCTACTGGTTCACAAAAGGTTATCTTCCCATGGAAAACCCAAGAGTAAAATCATCTGATTTTCCTCCGACGGTTCATGAAAGTCCAACTTGAAACGCGAGGAAGCGCTTGGGGGGATTCGATCGATTCCCTCTTCTTTATCATACTCTAGGTGGGCCAATAACTAGGGCAGAGATTTTGGCGATGGAGATCTGGAAGATGATTCACGATCCCCTGAGATCCAAAGCTGCAACACTGCAGTTGGGACTCAATTAGATTGCCAATTTGTGAGAGCATTCAACAAACGTCACTGCATGCAAGGGTAAGGTGAGATCATTATGATTACAGATCTGTACGGAATACAAATCATGGCCAAATCCCTCTCTTTGTTACAATCAATGATCAACGAGGACAAGAAAATGAAAATGAGGATCCTTTCAATTTCCCGTTCGCGTTCCGCTACCACATTATCACCAAAGAGTGGTTTCCTAATCAACAGTCATATCCATAGGGGGAAGATCGAGAGAAGCTGTTCTCTTGAAATTATTTCTTGATTGGTCTATTTTTAACTGGACCTGGGCCCTGTTTCATAAAACTTGATATCAATAACAAGTTACAAGCTACTGTTATAAGCTACTGAAATCATGGCATCTGATTGGCCGAGAGCAAATTTGCCATAGAAATTTAGCATTTGTTATAGATAAAAAGTTTTATGAAACGGGCCCCAGGGGTTCATTCTTCTCAAGGAACTGTCGTTACCATGATTGGAAACTGAACGTACAAGAAGTGCCATTAATCTTTCATTTGCAATGAGTTTCTGTCAAGGAGCTACTTGTCACGTATATGTTCCAGAGTCAAAGGCCAATTGGACAGGCAGGTGAATGAACTGTCCATTTCCTCTCCCACTACTAATGAAATGTTTCCCAGTCTCGGAAAGTGTCAACAAGCATGTTTTTCTTGTGTATAATTTGGAGTGTATTTTGATTTGTCACAGTTGTTTGCCCTATAGGCTTTTATGATTTCAATTTCAAGTTTTGTACACATACTGTATTATAAATGTTTTTTTAAAATGAAGAATGGAATAAATATACCAATGATTAATTTGTACACCATGTACTTTAATTGCTGTGGTAAATAAAATAAACTTATGAACTTAAAAGATAAATTCAGTTCACCAGCAGCTGCATGGTTTCACCTTTACCTACTTTTTATACATGTTCCATGGCATGATTGCGTTTTAAATGTCAGGTACACACTTCACCGCGAAACTGCGCCAATGTCAACACAGAACTCCTATATTGTCAATGGCAACTCACTATGCGAAGCAAGGAGGCCTACAGGCACTCCAAATCACATTCACCTCCAAACAAACCGGTATCTTATTCTCAAAAGGTGCACCAGATAGAGAGGAAGCGCCGAGAGTGAACAATTTAGAACAATTGCCATAGCAACCTAACCCAATTGGAAGAGCCACTAATTTAATTTCTACGTGCGTATATACCTGCCTGCCTTCCAGGTTCAAGCAGATCATGTACATTGCTCTTGCGCATTGGATCGATATGGAGAATTCATGCAATGGAGTTTTCCATAGGTTTCAGTGTGACAATCGAGTACCGCACAATTACATAGTGTGCATGAGCAATGCTTTTTCACGTATGTTTAGATATGATGCAGTAAAGGGCCGCAAACAAAATTCAGCGATTAACAAAAAAAACATTTTGATTGTAAAATCGATGGAAACTGCCCATGGCAAAGGACCTGAGCGTATTCACTGAGCTCGGTGTTATAAGATACGGAAACGAGAAGCGAAATTACACTTAAACACGTCATTAAAAAACCGTCACAGTTTTGCTTCGCCATATCTGAATGATCCGTTTGTGTGGTTGGCTTACGGCAATGGGGCAGCCAGAAGGCAAACTGATACTGCTTTAGATGTTAGCAGAATAATAAGGAAAAAAATAGATTCAAGATGAAAATATAGTATTTTAAAATCGATGTGAATTCATACACAATGAGCTATCTAGTATGGTTTTTACGACAACCAAGCAGTTTACAATTTTGTGTGAACACTGCTTTCGTCTATGGTTCGCTAATAATCAGCTGTATTTTGATAACTATAGGTCTCTCCTTCAGGGGAGTGGGAGTTCTGGTGGTAAAGCTGTCTATCACGGCCATAGTATAATATGTGACACTGAATTCACACATGTAACAAATATTTTTCATTCCCTCCATAACATCCTACCAATCTTCTCTAGGTGTGTCTGCACTATCTCGAGATTGCCAAATATCCAGCTATTTTGAACTATCCCGATCGCAAGCTATCCAGCTATATACGTCTTCACTAGACCGATACGCTCATCACCAACTAGCTCGAAAAACAATCTCGAGATTGACGCATGCGCACTTCAGCGACCGACTGTACGACCAGCGTGCAGATTTAAGATTTTACCTGCGTGTGAAACGTAAACAAGTACCGGCTGCGCTGTGCTAGCTGAGCGGTATGTATAGATCGCATGTGCGTGCACTAGTACAACTAGTAAACACCGAAAACCGAAAATCGTTGTGCATGATGGGATCGGGATATTTGACTCCGTTCTTCGGTCTAGTGAAGACGGTCGCAAACTATCCCGATAGTTTGGAAATAGTGGGATATTTTGCAAACTAGACCAAGATATCTTGGGATATTATCCCGACCAACTATCCAGCTAATTTGCTACTTCGTTCTAATGAAGACGCAATTAGCTGGATAGTTCGCGATCGGGATAGTTCAAATAGTTGGATATTTGGCAATCTCGAGATGGTGAAGACGGGCCTTTCTGGTGGAGATGACGCATATGAATCAGGTTACAATTAAGCAAGCTTGGGGTAGTAAATGTAACAAGGAAATTCCTGGGAGGGGTTGTCTTAATGTGCTATCGAAGATAAATAGGAAAACAAGATCCTCAACACACTGTTGTTAAAATATACAACTGTGTATTTATTTTACTCCTGGATGTCGTAACAGTCTCATCTTTTTCCTAGAAAAGATGATGCAGAT
>BEXV01001440.1:38968-54830 GCA_003118195.1 Hemicentrotus pulcherrimus
CCAAGATTTCTCTGGATATTTTCTCGACCAAATCTACCCCAAATCGCAACTGCGGGCTTATGAAGACGCAAATTTACTGGTTAATTTGCGATCAGGATAGTTACAATAGCGGGTTATTCGGCAAACTCGAGCTGGAGGGAGGGGTTGTCTCTATATACATGTATGGCAAACGTTATAGGAATATACAAGATCCTCACCGTTGTCAAAATATATATTGTCTTTCCTCCTGGATGTCATAACATTCTGATCTGCTTCCTGGAGAAGATGACGTATGTGAGGGAGCGACAGTGGCCTCCAGATGACAATCTCACATTGTCTGCAACATCATCGCATCCTGAATGGAAAATTTATAAAAGGTGAAAGTTGTTTTTCATTAATCAATAAATAGGGTTGAGTTTGGGAAAGGAGTAATACATTATATCTAATTCACTTTCTAAATGCCCACATACATGTATATATCATACATCTCAATGCGTTATAGAAAGAGTCATTTTCGTAACGTACCAGTTAGCAAATGTCTTTGTGACATGCCGTGTTACAAATTATTTCATTCAATTGCAACCAATAATCATGCTTCAATAGTAAGAATGCAAAGTGCATATATTATGTATTATAAAGTCAGGCAAGTTTGACTGACCTAGCAACATTTAATATATGCAATTTGCATTCTGACCACTGAGACATAATATCAACAGATGAATGGAATTTAGCAGGTCGCTATTTAAGTATTAAACACATGCACATTTGAATAGGGAATATATGGCTATTCATCAAAGTATGAGCTGCAATTTAAAGTCACTCACATTTACAACTAGCACTATCCCAATGTATGATGAACTAATTCATCAAAATACAAACATTTACAAAATAATACAAAGCGATTTTGACAGTGATAACTGAACAATGACAATCAGAATCATAATTTGACTGTGTACTTAACATGTAATAACTTCCTCTTATCGTAATATTTATCACAAAATTAAACACGGTGACATGTGTTTTAAACAGACCTTCTCTGGGAAAGCGCCATATGTGTTATACACAGGTTTTAGGACTAGTACACGCACTTCCGATAATACAAATGCAGACTTATATCACACAGGGTTTTTTCTCTCTAGGGTTGTACAGTACTTCATGAAAGAACTGCCAACGGAAATCTCGATCTTGAACGAATGACCGAGCTTGGGTTTATAATGGGGCATCTAATGTGTGTGATATTTCATATGTGAATGAATGATAGGATGGTAGTTTGTTTGAAAAGAAATTCAATTTAAAACTCCCAAATAGCACTCCCAAAGAGTATTCCCATATAGTACTTTTTTCAGAGCAACCTTTAAATAGTTATAATATCTCTGGTCACATGACAAGCTCTCAACCAATCAAAAAGTAATACGTTTTTAATGCAGGATATAATTTTGAAAATACAAATGGTACTTCCTGCAATTTTCATAATGTAATTATGTGGAAATCATAGTAAATTTCACTGTTTTTTTCTTCTAATTTGTGCAGTTTACAAATAAACTGCCAACAGAAGATACTAAAAATTATAAATGACAGAACTCGAGTTGTTTATTCACTGGTCAGTTATTGTGTGCAATGTTTAATATGAATCATAAATTGAATAGTGTACAGTATATGTTATAAAGTATCTTCAGTAGTAGTAAAAAAAAAAAATACAGATGACACTTTCCTGTGATTTCATTACCCGGTACGCAATTGCATTTATTGTATATTCTGTATTGTTGTATCAGATTCTATCGCAGAATCCACGTTCAATTTGCATTCTGCAGCCTCTTCATGTTGCTAATTACTCATTATTTACTGTTGGGCACAAATATGTGAAATTATTTTCCACATATTCTCCAAGCAAGACTTGACATCACTACAGTAATGCACAATAGCTAGATTATTACTTGAAACCCATATGCCAGTTGAAGTTAGTTATGACTTTAATTCCAGATAAAGTACCATCTTACGTAGTTAATAGAACATTTGTATGCCTTCAGCTGCATATCCTTCTGTGCCTGGTAAAAGTAAGCAAGCACCATTATAGTCAAATGCTAACTGCGTTGGTATGATAATGTAGAAAGCAATAACATATTTCTAACACAAACAACAACAACAATTATATTACATGTAATAGTAATAATAATTATTATCAATATCAATAATAACAATAATAATAATAATAAAAAAATAATGAAAATAATAATCATAATAATAATAATAAAAATAACAATAATAATAATAGTTACAAAAAAATAACAAAGTTTACATTGCAAACATTTTATAAGATACGTGTAAACTTTAGTGTCAATAAAATATAAAACGGTGTAAAACATCATGCAGTATTTTCTAGAAATGTACATGCATCCTCTTGCACCAGAATTCTTTTGTGCACTTGATGATATATTCTCGATTCATTAGTCAAGTCACCCATGACCTTCATGGTTTAGAGCCGTATTAAGCTGCACCCAGTGTTATAACATCAATCATGATGTACTCATCAATTGAAGGCTCAAGCTACAACCAATGGACAAATGTTCGAGTGCATCTCAATTTTTTTTTCATGTGTACAGGGCGTCTCAACAAAAGTTGGCACCTCAGCATTACACTCATTTCATGGAGTGTTTATGAACTTGCATTTTATTCTAACATGACTAGAAATAAGTAAATCCCAACAAAAGACAGGTATAGAGGGTGCCTCGATAATAAGGTTGATCTCATTTCATGGTGTACTTGATCAATTGAAGGCTAAAGTTACAACCAATATATAAATGGTCACAAGTTTCATGTGTACAGTTTGTCTCAACAAAAGTTGAAATCTCCTCCCATTCATCAATTTCATGCAATTTTTTTCCAGGAAAATTATACTGAGGATTAGTTGAACATGGGAACTCAATGATGAATAACCTATCATAGCTTAATACTTTCAAGAATATACTATATAAATTCATTGCGGTCTAAAAAGATTATATAAATCTTTTGAGATACCCTGTATCTGATTGATGTGCATGCATCCATGCTCTTAAGGGGAATATTTTCAATATCCCCTAGTCCAATTTGTCAAGTGTTTTTAAATGAACACAAGAGCTGTATGATGAATGACCTATCAGAGCTTGATACATTAAAGAACATACGATTCAAAATTCATTTCGATCTAAAAGAACATATAAATCTGTTGACATACCCTGTATCTGATTGATGTGCATGCATACAATCCTTGCTACAAGGGGTATATTTTCAATATCCCCTAGTTTAATTTGTCAAGTGTTTTTAGATGAACATGAGAGCTCTGTGATGAATGACCTATCACAGCTTGATACATTAAAGAATATGATTTATAATTCATTACAGTCTAAAAAGTATACATCTTTTAAGATACCCTGTACCCCGGGCACGTATACGACCCCTGCTCTTTGGAAGTTTATTCTTGGTATCCCCTAGTCCAATTTGACAAGTGTTTTGGAATGAACAGAAGAGCGCTAGTGATGAATGACCTATCAAGGCCAAATATGTTCAATAAATATAGTAGGACGGCTGTGTACAGACCCCTCATCTACAATGTACAAGTTGAATACAAATTGAACACTGGTACATTTGCATGAAAACAGCGCTACTTGCAGAGTCAAAGCTGTCTACAGCGACCGAACAAGGGAAACAAAAGATGCGCTTGTTGTAGACAGGTGGTCACTGAAGCAGGTTTGACTGTAATTTATATCTTCTCTATAGGATGCAAATGTTAATGTAGGTTGCTCAGCATTGTGAGCATCTGTAAAATGGTGCCTGGCTGGAATGCTCCCCAGGGAGGGGAGAATGTGCATAGACTGTGTTTGGGCAAGCCTGAATCCAATGACCAGGGTAATAATATATCTGCAAAGCGCTTTAATAGACACATTGATGTATTAAGCGCTATATACATGCAGAATATTATCATATTATTATTTTAGATATCTCTCTGTCTCCAAGATCTTTATCAAAATGATTTGAATAAATCGAAAGTTTGTTTTGTATAGACCCTGTACATGTAGCTCCACTGTACATCTAATGTTTAATTTCTTCTTCAATTACCTCCTATGCGCCTGGAAACATATACTTCCGCTACAGTGAGAACTAGTTTGGGTTTCTTCTTTGTCTCAAGAATCTTTATACTTAACACAAATGCATTACATACATTTAAAAATCTGTATTGCACAGACCGGAACTACATATATATCTTACAAAGCACACTCAGTTTTCAGTTGCCTTTTCAAAATGCTTCAATATTTTTGAATTCATATGTCTCTCTATAAATTCAAAGATCTTAACCAAAGTTCATTATTTGGTACATCATTAAAAAGGTCTGTATTTTACAGATCTTATCAGAAGTGTACATGTTCGGGTACATGCATGTACTGTATGGATACAAAAAATGCAATTTGCTGTGAATATAATGTTCTGACCTCATCAAATACTGCTTTCTCAAATCACTTTTCCTGGTAAAATACATTTATTGATTGAAATAAATTAGACACTTACACTGTACATGTGACTGCATGTGTTTACATGGTGTGACTTGGTGTGATGGCCATGTCTACTTTATTTCAAGCAAAACTGTTTATGTATGATTTAAACAAATGTGATATCATTCAGACTTTCTATATTGTAGGCCATCATCAATTAACTAAATGCATATTTACAAACAATGTCATATATATATATGCAGCAAACACCTACAACTGTACATATATTCTAAATCTGTCAGACTGTTTGAAAGCTATTTCATTGATGTACGTAGGCTTTTGGTAAAATTATATTTTCATGTAATCTCTCAGTGGTAATACTATTGATGATGATATTCTGTTCCTGTATAATAATAATAATAATAATAATAATAATAATAATAATAATAATAATAATAAATGATAATAAAACAGTGCTTATAAAGCACTTTCCACCAAAGTCTTTAAGTATCTAAAGCGCTGTATAGAACAGTACAATATGATGCAACAACTCTATCGCTTCAAATGGACTTTGCATAATATTATCACCCTGGCTTGAGCTCCAAAAATCATATAGCGCTAACTGCATTCATGAAAAAAATGCTACCAGGTACCCACTTATACAATTGGGTTGAGTGAGGCAAATGTAAATATCAATGTCTTGTCAAAGGGCGTTAGTGCTACAATTTGGTGACTTTCTGCTATGAATCTGTGATATTTTATTTTATTGCCACTACCAGCATGTCAAAAAAAAATTGTTTCATGTTTACAGTCTGTATCCTGGTATATCATCCAATATCATGTGTCTCTTTGTCCTTTTTCTGACTAGATGTAGGTGTTTGTTTTCATTTTGTAAAGCATGTAATGAACAAGATAAATCCCCATATATGGACAATAAATAATAAATATAATAATATACGTATAAAAAATGCACTTCTAAATGTGGTACAGTACTCGGTATGTCTATGTGTCCATACTGAAATGTGTAATAGGAATGAAGAATGTAATATTCATATCTATTCTGGGAGGGTAATCATTAATGAAATAAGTGACCTTCATTGCTCAATTGCAGGCTGGTTGATTGATAAAGCAATCAAACATTTCCAAATTTCAATCGAACAAATAATTGATCACGAGCAGACAGACAGACGGCGCTTGCTCAACTTGAAATCCTAATTACAACACAAAATTAGGTCTCTAGCACTCTCCCATACGCCAGCCTCAATACTCGCCTCGCACGTACAGCATTTATACGTGACCGGAAAGACAAACATTACCGTCCGCATGGATAAACTGCATGAATCTTTCAGAGTTCCACGTGTGCGGCAAGTACCACCATAAAACAGACAATGAGTTGGCACTTCTCACAAAATGCCGGACCGGAAATGCAATATCGAGATGAGAGCAGCTGGTCGTATTATCAGCCAGGGAATAGGTACCAGCACATTAAATGCAAGGATGTAATATGGCTATGATGTTTTATAGTCTGGAAAGGATTCTGTTTAGGGGTTTATCTTCTGGTTTAAAGGTGGCAGTTAATTCAGAAGGACAATTAAACTGAAGTTTGACAGATTAATTCATGCCATAAAATATAGACTCCATAATTAAGAAAGGTTTATTCATGAGATTCTGAAAAGAATGGTTGAAAGAACACTGTATACCGGCATTTGAAACAGTGAGTTTTCATTTGGATTGAGTACTGTTTATCTTATAAATTCATATTCCTTTTTCATAGTATGCTTTCCCCTTATGTCGGATTGAAAAATAATTCCCTTTCCAACAAAACTAGACACAATGGTAAAATAATTTTAAAGGGCATATTGTTGCATTTTAATATATTATTACCATAAAAATAATATGCAATATTTAGATAAGGATATTAATATAGTATATGTGTTTAGCAAACCATGATAGAGTATCTTTTAATGTTTATGATGTTATTATCAGCATTTTGTTTGCACATTTAGGTAAGGGAGTTTAATATGAACATACATGTACTGAAAACAATGCACTTGGCTACAGAAATTAGTATCAAAGAGAGCATATGCATTACCCATATGTTATATTTTCCATCAAAATGTCTAGTAATAATGAATATGAAATTCTATTCATATTTTGTTTAGACTTTTTGTCAAAAATCTTGGCATAGGCTTCTGTTAAAAAAATTCAGGAAAAGGTCTCACAGTAATGTAAAATACACTTAAACCTGTCTATAAAGACCACTCAAGGGAGACAAGAAAATTGGTTCATCTACTTCTACTTTGAATGGCAAGTTCTTGTTAAGGCAAAAAAGAATGGTCTTTATGGACAGGTCGTTTCACTGTATCGGTATGTCTTGCCATTTCAGTCTAAACTGATGCAAGTGTTGTTTTACATTGATCACCATCGATTATTGTTTGTCTTGAAATTTATACTATTGAAATTCATACAATTACAATTTTTCAAATGTGAGAAGGGTTACCAGTAATTCAGCCTCTTGCAAAACAATTTTTATATTATTCCATATCAATCAGAACTTCCAAACAACACACTTAGCACTCTTGAATTGGCTATAAAAATGATTGACAATTCCATATTCTACAACACTGTCTAAGTAAGCCATAAAACAAACCTAATCATATGAGCCAATTAACCTTACAAAATGGGCATCAGAAGCTTTGAATTACATTATCCTTTAATAAAAATATATGTATTTGTATAAATGTATCAGCAGATATCCATATAGAGAGCTAGGTTTAGTAAAAATGTATATTTAGCACCAACCTCGCGTGTGTATATAAATTACCACTTAAACTCTCCTCGACCCACGCACTTCATTATGCGGTTGGTAAGTGCACCTATCAGAATTCTGCATATTCCCACAGTGGCTGTAAAACATATTTGCATGAACAAAATATGTTTGATAATGAGTGTCATCAATAATACACTCTGAAAGAATAATAACAGATAAACTTACCACCACGCAAACTGTCATTATACTATAATGGGTAAAAATTGGCTTTTGTTAAAGAAAAGGAATAAATATTAACAACAATTAAAAAAATAGAATATGAGGATAGTTGAAAATAACCTTGCTCCTGCTGTGTGCGTTTTCATATTTGCAAAATACATAAATAAGATAATGATAATAAATGTTAACATCAAAATAAAATATAACTGTTACACACTACCAAGAATTATTAGTTTAGAAATCTGCAGAAGTAGGGCAACATGTGTCTATATCATAAATGTACAAAATTCATATACTATGTACATGTAAATATCGATGTAATCAAATATATAGTTCAGAGTTCATATTCCACATATGGTCTGATCCGAGACTCCTCCTTTAGTGAATGAATGGCTAGGTTCTCAGTTTAATTAAAACAGTGCATCTGTTTTAATGTTTCAGGCCAGCTGTCGCCTCTGGGGAGTATGATCCAATAAAACTTTAAAGAGAATGTTGGGTTCTCGACTTATTGTAAAGGTAAAAGATTATTCGGAAGCTTTGAGATGATTTCATAAAAGCTTTGTTAGTATGGAATTATATCAGAGTAGGAATGTTTTCTGTAAGGGATTCGCTTTCTAAAACATAAATTTGACAAAGGGATTTTAAATCGTTCATATTATTACTGTTGTGTTCCTGGTCCTGATTCTCAAGGGGATACATTGTAAATTGTTGACCAATCAGAGCCTTCTCATTCAAGAGAGTGTTTGGTGTGTTTAGTATATTTTTTTGATTGAGTCCCATCACTTTGCAGACGTAAGGAGGGACTATGCTTATATTGTCCCTTTGGATTGCTTCCAGGGTCTCGATTTGAGGATTTCTACTGAATTGCATCATTATATCCTTTAAAGTTCATCGTTCGCTGTTGCCCACACAGTCATTGATCAATCTAAAGAGTGAAAGAGGTCGATCAATAAAGTGCTGACAAGAGAGAAACTTAATCTTTTGAGAAATGAATCACATTTCTGCAATCAATTCGTGAAAAGAGGTAAGAAAAGGTTATTCTAACCTGATGGGCATGGTGTATATATTACAATTAAAGTTGCTTTTCATTAGCTGTATCAAATAAGTATATTTGAAAAAAGATACCATATTAGTTTGTTTTTGTTGTCGCCTTTATTAATCCAAGGACACAAATATGGTACCACTGGAAACCAATCCCCACTATCATCAAATTTTGAACTTTATGACGTCAATAGGTTTGGGAAGAAAATGTGCCTCTCATTTGAAGGCAATCAGCCATGGTTCACATCAAGGGTAATCTTGAGCTCAGGTAATAGAATTCATTTTGAGAGAAACTGGCTCAAAATAATTCTTAAGTATTTACAAAGCAGTAGCTATGTTCTTTGGACCAGTCAAATATCAACAAACTCACAACATCTTCTGGAAATCACATTGGCTAAATATCACAATGCACATTTTCGCATCAGAGTAGCATACCAAGGTTTTGTCCTTCCATACTTAAATACAAATGTCTGGGACTGGGGAGTGAATTATTGTGGTAGAGCTCAAAATTTGTATAACAATTCTTCTATTTTCTTTTGCATATTGTAATGAATAAGAAACATCTTGACATTTTTGGTAATGGATATTCCAATTCTGCATACCGGTAAGCTAGAATATTTTCTAAAATGAATAATTGAATTGTGACAATTTCATTCAGTACTTTTCCATTGTGCTGACTTTTATGAGAAACTTAAAGCACTGTCATGGTTTGTTTTTACATTCATGTACATTGCTTAGAACTGTTTAGTTACAGACCAAAGAAAATCTTTAAAAAACATCTAATTTCTATCAACTATTGAAAGAGGTCTGTTTACCTGCTCTTTCTAATACGTGTCAAGTCCATTACTTGTTTTGAATTAATGAGAACAGCCCTTAAGTCGGCACAAAAAAAGATGATGAAATCAACAACTTGGTTCTAGCAATCGACCTTTATGCTACACGACACTCCTGAGTGACTCTACTTCTCAATATCTATTGGACCAAAACACTTCACTACACAGGTCTCTTGAACATTTCTCCTCTTATCTTAAAGAGTACTGATCACCAAACCATGTTTCTGTTTGGATGTAAGAGATCATCATGGAACAAAAGTTTGACTTGTTTCCGTAAGCAGGGTTTTATGTTCTCCTTATTTTCTTTATGCTCTTTAACTGTTTACCCATAGAAAGCCAAGTTATTTTTTGTTGAAGTTCATTGCATTCATTCTAGCTGCACACAAATTATTATTCATGTCACAGGTACACTTTAAGTTAATACAAATGCCCCTAAGCACGGTTAGACACTTCATGCATTTCAACATGTGTTAAATATTATTGCCCGCCCCCTCACTATGTGTTTTCCATTTAGTCTAGAGAGGCAATGAAGCACTCACTCAACTGAGCATCCTTTTGACATTTTGAGAATGAAGTAGTGTGTGGGAGAATTTGTAATCTGTCTTCCCAGGTATATATTTTGTCCTTGTTGATCGATATGAATGGTTATGAATATCATGAAGATGGACAAAAATATACATCAAAATTATCAGAGAAACTTTGATCCATTTGATTTGATCTCACAACAAGGAACAACAAAAAACATCTCATGATAATATAGCTGATATTTTAATTTAAAAAAAATATTCTTCTTGAGGGTAAAGATACTATTTCAAATGGTAATTGAAAATTGACATAATTGCGAATTTGCCATAGTGTTGATCTATTCGGAGAGTTTGAGACCAAGTCATTTAACATTGTAGGGTGGAAGCCCTCATTTTTTTTATCATGCCGATCATGTGTCCCCACAACTTTGGGTAAGCGGACAGCTCTTGTGATTTGGGATCAAATTATTATTAAGATATGATCATAACTGAGTTAATCAGTATCCAATCAGGCATAGAATTACTCAGAAGGTTGGTCAAACACAAGAATACCCCTAAAGTCTGCCAACTTTGCTCTTTACTTTTTGACAATGTACTTGTTTAATAAGTCAGTCATTAACTAACGGATTGTCCCTGACCAGGAATATTCATCAGACTTTCTCATGGAAAAAAAAGAACCCCTAGTTCGACAGTACACTCCTAATAATTGCAATACACATAACTATAATGACATGTTGTCAGAGTTGTAGACAAATATCCTTTGGTACAAGGTACTTCTGGAAAACCAGGTGGTTTAGTTCCCAGGCTGATAAAACTGTGATAAGGTACTACCCATTGACATTCAAACCTGTGACCTTGCACATACTCTCTGTAGAAATTCAGAAAAACCCCACTGACTACTGAATTCTCAAATTCCCATAGGCTTAACAGGGTTGTCAAGGTGGAGATACTTGATTGTGGGTAACGTTTTCAGGGTTACATTTTTACGCCATTCAATTCTTTGTAAGTATTACATGCTGCAAAACTGAAAAAATGACCTCCAATACAGAATGAAACATTATTTAAACATATTTGTGGCTTACACCCAGTAAATAAGATCGATTGATCGATCTGTATTGAAAAACAAGTCAGAAAAAATCTTGGAACCAGCGGGACTTGAACCTGCCATCTACTGCTTGCCGGGCAGCGACTCTACCACCAGGCCATCACTGGTCCATGGAACAGTCACGATGAACTAGAAACAAATACCCAAGCTCTCCTGATTCATTGTGACTCATTAATATTCATTAGTCCGCCATAGGACAATTACTTTATAAATGTAATGCTTCCTGGGAGAAATTTCAATTATTTAAACATATTTGTGGCTTACACCCAGTAAATAAGATCTATTGATCGATCTGTATTGAAAAACAAGTGTAACTGGGTGTAAGCCACAAGTATGTTTAAATAATTGAAATTTCTCCCAGGAAGCATTACATTTATAAAGAATGAAACATGTTGGGGAAGTTCTTGACATGTATTTTTTATGTTCACAATGCATCCAGGGTTAAAGTTAGGATTTTGTTAGATATTGGAAATTGACAGTGTTGGAGCACCTGTCGTATAATCAGAAAATGAGCATCTGTCTACCTGTTTTGTGTCATGATCAGTCTTTTGTTTTTGTTATCAGTTTCATTTGTTGTTCATACTTTTTTCTTCTTAAATGCCAAATAATCAAAAATGAAAAATTTGTTTTTTCTTTCTTCAAATGAGTTCACATCTACTGTTGATTCAATCCTTTTTTTTCCTTCTTTTTTTCGCATAAAGATAATTAATATCTAAAAATGATATAATGGACTAAACGCTGTATATCGCTGCAATTATAAGAGACAAGTTCTCTGCATTGGTAGGTGAACTTTCACATAATCATATTCCCAAAAGACTTTTCAACAGTAAACCTAAAGCGATTTAAATATTCTCGACCATCACTTATTGTTTATTGAAATGTGCGGACATGTCAGAAACCCATAACATGGCATATATACAATAAGGTATTAATATCTATGGAGTTGATTTTGTTTCATTGTTTTGATAGAAAAGAAACAAGAAAAGAAACCAAAACTGTATTTCCTTTAAGACTGGTGGACATTCTATACAGGTGGTAGTTACGATGCTGTAGCAGATTCGACTGTAAGAAAATTCTTGCAGTCGTGCTTGGTGTGAGTACATAGCCCACTTTTCCCACGTATTGCATTTCCAGACGCTCGATTCAGAAAGTGTATTAGGTCTGGATGAGTGGCTAACACCACAAAACAGACATCAATCTAAAATGTCCGCTGCAAAACCTGACCTTACGTTTTCATTCACAAATTAAGTCAGCAAGGACATGTATGATGACAATACTGGTAACAGACATTACCGGTACATCTATAGCAGCTATGGCATGTAAACACAATTTTTTATAAAACATGATGAATAGTATTGCTGAATTAAATTTGTTTACCAAATCTATCCACATCAAACTGAAATGAAATTTGAAAAGCACATGCTTTGAAAAATTCTTTAGATTATTCTGGTAAAGTACTGAGAATTTAGATACCAATACAAAAAAAATGTGTGTTATGATTGTATATAAAGTGGTAACTGGCAGCATCACACATATTATATTCAAATAGGAACACACACCTTTCACATCAATAACATGTAAATTCATTATACCAAAAGCAATTCGCATGCATTTGTTTGAATCAACAAGATAAATGTATTTTTTAAAATTTATACAAACTGTGCTTTTTTGTTCAAAAAGTCCATAAAAAGAATAGCTTTTTAGATGAAATATGACATTAACTAATATTACAAGAAATACCCAAAATATACCAGGGTCAGATTCAAAAACCTTGTTCATGAAATTTTAATAAAAATCATAACACACAGTAAATATATCTTCCCTCTACATTTCAAATTATGTCACCTCTTTGACACACTGCTATCGCCTATGATAAACAGATGCATGCCCATTCACAAAATATGCTACTGGTCACTTTTTCCACAAATTATTTATCTCTGCAGTCATGAATAAGGATACAAAGATGAAATATCATGATAAAAGATGAATATATTTTGTAATGTTTGTGCTTGTACTCACAAAAGACACTGTTTTGGGGTCGCATCGATCCCAAACTTGCTAATAATATATATTCCAAGAGTAAGGTTCCAGCTTGAATTGGAACAGGTTGCTATCCAAAGCCTGCCTGTCTGCCGTGAGAAGTGAGAGTGACAACGGAACAATCGGCTCACAACACACAGCAATCCCTAATGAAATGGTTTTTAATATCCCACACTCACTCCCAGCCCACAGTTCTAAATGAATGGGACCATAGCAGGATATGTGTGTATGCATGTGTGTGTGTGTGTGTGTGGGTATGGTGGTGTGGGAGACATGCATTACGTGTATAGTGTGTACGATGCTTGTAGAGAAGATGTGTATGCCGGTTGTGTGTATGCGTGTGTGTGTGTGTGTATGCACAGGATGCATTTGACTTAAGTGCCTCTGTGCATTGTAAGCATGGGATGCGGCGTGGGTGAGTGTGTGTGTGTGTGTGTGTGTGTGTTTCTATGTGGATTTTGTCTCTTGTGAGTAGAAAGCTGGGATGTGCCTATGAATGGAAGGCATTCAATAAAGTGTGGCGTGTGGCGGGGACTCAAGTGCATAGGGAGAAATTTGGCGATACTGGGGCATGGCAGTAATAATTGCATGTACTTAGAGAGCTTACATGTATATTAAGTAATTACCTAGGCCTAAGGCATGAATATGTCATGCACTGTGTCTAGTAATAATAAAGGCAAATGTACAGACTTCCCTTAAAGGTACTATTCGATTGGAAAAAGCTCACAAATCTATTAAAAAGGCTAAAAAGTAAAGATATATTACTGCTGGCAATCTTGAGGAATGCCTAAGTTGAAATTAATTGAATATAAAACTCACCAGTACTATTTAATCAGATAGTTATGTTGATATTAATGATTTTAAAGATATCTGCATTGCTGGAGGAATATAATTATTACTGATTTGACTGCAAATCCACAATTTTTCCGCCCACTGAATATTGTTAATCGTAAAACAATCACCCATGTTTTTGTTTCATTTTAAGACAAATCTATAAAGAATATATCTGCTTTCATATGGCCATAAAGCATTTTACAGATGTATCATCAGATTTAAGTAAAATAACCTTATAACATCTCACTTCTATTTCTAATTGACAAAGAAATAATTCATAGAATTTAAATTTAACATGACATTTAAAAAAAAATAATAGTTTGAGTTGTAGATAATCCATCTGGAGACAAAATAACCTCTTTTTGTATATGCATTTCATTGAAAAGGTAATATTTCCCTGTTCAAAAAAGAAATTCACTGATGACTGAGATGAGACATACATTTCACTTACATGCACTTACATGCTATTACATGAAAACCATTCATTTTCTTGAATGGTATTCTCAAAAGGGTAGTTCATCTGATTGATATTGACAACATGAATAACCTAAACTCTTCTCGAGGTGAAAGCCTTGTCTAAATTCATGTAGATGAATACAAGGATGAAAAACTGTGAGAAAAGGGAAATTGTAAAGTGCAATGGAATGGCACTACACAGGCCATTTAAAAGTAATGATGCTTAAAAATGAGACATCAGAGAAATGACATTAATGTCAGTAAAAGTAAGAATACTTCTGGTTTTTTTCTCAGTCTACTAGACCCTTCATCTTGCTATTTCGCACTAGTTCAAACAAGCTAATGGAAAATAGGTTACCCTTGAAACAGAATAGTTAATAATTGATGAAATACTGGAGTTGCATATTGGATGGATAGTACACAAGGTTTCATCCATCATGTATACAATGTACATATATATTGTAGCCAGAGACATTGGAGGATGGAAATGTAATGATATAAGCTCTATACAGGTGAAAGCAACATTGGGGGAAATGGTTGGAATAAACATGGTTATGATAACTACATTTCCTGTAGGAGAGGATTACAAATAAATCTTGAGATACTTTGTGAAACTGGAAGAATATATTTGAAAATGGTATAAACAATTAGCATTATAAATTGATCAGCACTGCAGATGTGACATGCCAAAGTGATTAAATGACCACCATATTTATCATATTAATCAACAAATTGTAGAGGGTTTTGATCATAGACCATTCTCAAATTTAATTTCTTGCGATGACCCTTTTTATTATATTAAGAATTTTGATGGCACTGAAAACATATTTAGAGATGTATCAGATTTACATAAATCACCATTTCATTCCAGCCCAAATTGTTGATTCTTTAGTTCAAAAACTCAATTTCTTGTCTCTAAACACTTTGACAAACCTCATGAATCTCACGTTTCGGTTGAGCAATACTCTTGACAGTTGCCGACAACAACCGACCGACTATTTACTTTCCTCTCCGCAGGTATACCCAATATCGTTGCAACCACTCAAGCAGACTGTTCTGTTTACACAGTAATGTTCACTAGAATCTTGCAGATATATAACAATAAAACATGTACAGTCAAACCTGGCTTCGTGGCACACTCTCGATAGAGGCCACCTGTGTACACGTATAGTGGCAATGTACATGTATTTAGTCTCCCTAGAGAGGGAAATGCGTGTTGTAGAACCTGTCTAGAAAGGCCACCTGCCTACAGTGGTCATCTTTTCTGTCTCCCTTTGGTGACCTTAAATGACAGATTAGCCTGTATAAAAAAAATTGCAGGTGGTTTTCTTAAATGTTGATTCATTGGTCAGTGTAGGAAGAACACATTTTTGAAATCTAAAATGATGTAAAAAGGAAAGAAATTACACACGTACAAAGAAAGATAGAAACAAAATCTTCATTCTCTTTCCTGTCAGCACCCGCTCCCCCCACACACACAAACACACAAAAAGCACACTCTGGACATTAAACATACAATTGAAGGAGAAAATCTTGATTTTTTTTTTACTTCATAACTCACTTAACATCCCTTAACCTTGCCTAACCCCCCCCCCCCC
>BEXV01001440.1:56293-70333 GCA_003118195.1 Hemicentrotus pulcherrimus
CCTTGCAGTGCACACCAATACTTACATGCTACATGATCAACTGTTTCTGATCCTTTCCACACCTTTTCTTTCACAATGCAATCGCATTACCAGTACTAAAGTTTATCTTTAAGGTATTGAAATTGACCTTGGGTTGATTTGTCTAAAATCAACTCAAGGTCATCAAGGTCATCAAGGTCATCAAGGTCATCAAATTACATAATATTTTGATTTTGCTCCCGGTTTTGGATGCCTCTATGTTCATACATGACTGTAACATATGTGCTCCCATGGCAACTAACATTGTCATTTTTTTACAAAAAGGAAATTCTGAACTACAGGTTCACCCAATACTTTGTCTAAACCCAAGCACTAACCCTAATTCTTAACCTTAAAATACGACCCAATCACATTCCTAATCTTAAAGCTATATCTTTCAATTGATGTATATATAAAGCCCAGACAAAATAATAGAATTATATCGTTTAAACAAGCACATACGGTATATGGAAAAGTGCATTGTAGAAAGCATTTTGAGCATCCCTCTACTAAATATATATCCATCTGAGTCATTTAAAGCTCCTCTTTTCCAATGTTGACATGCCTTGATAAATCATTATTGAAAATAGTGTTGTCATGATTTTTTTTCTTCTTCGTGTAATGCTTTTAATGTAAGATACTGATTTTATTTGTGTAATTACTGTAAATTCAATATTTATCACCATTTGGATTTATCACCATTAGTAGTTTTATCAAGTGAACCTACAAGCAAGAAGCCTAGCTTTGAGTAGGTTCACGTTTCATTTCAATATCTAATGATTCACAGAACAATATTTATAATGTTATTAATTACTCTGCTTCAGGTTGAATTATTTCTATATAACTCATAGAAATGTTGACGTTTTGTAAATATATTATACTTTGTTATCTTTGCTTTCTTTCATGATTCCTATACGGTATGCGAAAGAATGCAATGTGAACACACATGGGAAGTATCCATGATACCATTAATCTCATGGCATCATTAATAATTTCGATGCAAATTACGGCAAATTCAAGACATTCAAGATGGCTGCCGGTGTTTTCGCGAGCATGTCTCAGAGAAAGGTGTGATGTTCAGGGTACCCCCAACGGGGTCGGACTACCATTTGTTCATGCATGATTCAGCACCCCATACCATAAAACATTCAAAACAAACTAAGAGAAGGCTAAATAACTTATTGCAAGTGTTCCCCGATCCCTCACCCAGATAGCTTTTCCCTCATTTTCGATTTTCTTTTTTTCTTTCAGTAGAACGTGATTGCTGCATTTTTCACTGAAAAAAGCAGAAGAGGCCTGGTGCTGTATTGCCCCCACTCATGTTCTTGTTCTGATTTCTTTTTTTTTAAGTGTCCAGAATCCTGTATAGCTCTTAGTTTATTACCATTCTATTCATATTACCTACTTGTTTCTTTAAATATTTTACATGCATCATAAAAAAAGGGATTTCATTAGAGTAATTTTTAACTTCTTAAAGGTATATTTGTATAATTCTATGGAAAGACAATTGTAACAAATACTCAAATTTCCCTTTTTTATGTAATAATTAAACACATTGAACTTTCTCTTTCCCTCTTTTTCTCTCTCTCTCACTGTCTCCCTCCCCCCTCTCTCTCTCTCTCTCTCTCTCTATATATATATACAGTCAAACCTGCTTCAGTGACCATCTGTCTACAACAAGCAAGTTTTGTTTCCCTTGAGAATGGTTTCTCATTGAAACATGTACGAAGGAACCTGTCTACAAAGACAAATTTTTACGTTTCCCTCGGGCGGTAGCTGTAGACAGGCTTGACTGTACCTACATACTTCATGTCAAAATTTTTTGGAAGCTTGTCCAGAATAAAACGAATTCACTATTAGTGCTGGTATTGCATTGCCCCCCCCCCCTCCCCCATGCCCAATTTGTAATAATTTGAAAAATAACAAGTGTCCATGTTTGACCAATCCAAGATTCTGAGAGAGCCTAAAGAAGAAAAAATACAAATAAATAACTATCAATTATTTTACTTTCTCTGTGAATCTCAGGACATTTCCATATATTTCAGACATTGCATCCAAACATAATTCCTACCAGCAAAGCATGCCTCCTTCCAGATCCCAGAACGTGCATCCACTTAAAACCAAAGTGTGCATTCATAAATACGGCTTCATAAAAATTACATGTGTGATATTCTATGTCTGCAGAGCTCCTTCTTTTGTATTCAATAATTCATTTCTAGCCCTCAAGCAAGATAGCAGATGTATTTTTATGAATTTTTCAAAAGCACCTCCTGAAAGAGTCAAGGGAACTCAATGAATAAAACATAAACTCTCCGCTCAGGATAATCCTTCAGACCGTTGTGTTTTCTAAACTGTATATGATGATGTTTATCTCTCTTCCATATACTGAAGTCACAGACTTCAATCAGTCTGCATTGCTTGATAATTTATTATTCCGGCATGGATAACAGTGAATTTGGCTTGGGAACATATTCAATTGTTTTCCCTCAAACTACATTTAAGTTGGCACCTTTGCTGAATTATCCCCTTTGCTGGGGGAAATCTATTTTGTGACGAATATCAAAATCAATATCAAATCAACGATCAATGATTAAATGATGATTCTTAGGAAGCTTCCAAAAGAAATTAATCTCCATAGAAGAAAAAAAAATTTAAGAAAGATATTGCATGAAAAATATGTTTTAATTAAATCTTTTTATCTACATGTACCTCCTGAGGGTGTCTTTAAAACTGATCTAATCAATGAGTGTTCCTTGTATTTTCAAGATATTTACAATAATTGTAAATATTATTACTACTACGGTACATGATGAACTACTGCTACTACTACTACCACAACCACCACAACTACTATTACTACTTCTACTACTATATAGATTTATAGGGCACCAGATCCACTTAAAATGGAACGTTGAAGTTACCCTAGTGCATACATGTAACATGAAGAATTACTCTATGTGTCACTCAAACAGATAAATTATCATCTATAATTAAATCATCTCCACTTAGTTATAGCACACGATGCAAATATGAGAAGGTTACACGCACCGAATACCAACTTATAGGTGCATGCGTCATTGGTTAATGGATGTATGTTAGGTTAATTGAAACAGAAAAGTTGTTTTCTTTCTAAAAGCCTTATTAGCCTTATGAAATGATCCTGCTTATTCCATTACCAGGAGCTTCAAGCCAATATGGTCTTGAGGTGCACAGCGTCAAGCTCCGGATGTAATGAGGATCTTTGCTCCGGCTCAAAGATCGTGGGGAGCCTAGTTGTGCAATATTAACTTTTAGAGCCGGAGATTGGAATGATGATAGGTAAATTAAAAGCGGATACGAATCTCTCTCTAAGGCAATATCTGAGAACAGAATTATGCATTTGCACTTAAAGGGCAGTATTGAAAATAGAATTGTAGATTTGTAAGGAAACGTCCCACATTAATTGGTGAAAGGTTGACAAAAATCATACAATAAATTGAAATGCTGAGAAGTTGTTTAAGCTATTAAAAGATGAATGTAGTTTGTTTGGTGAACAATGCTCAATTTACGAAGTAATCATTTGATTTTATGGCTAAACAAATTTATTGTTAATAAATCGTATGAACAGCATTTGCAATACGTATTTTACAAGTTTCATGATTTTTGCTGAGAAGCAGTAGAGTTTAGGTTTGACACAATGAAGGGTGGTTCAGATATGACATGGTCAACCCCTGTAACAAGAAAAAAATGTTGTTTTTTTTTAACATGTAAATGAATGGCAACCACTCACAAAAATGGTCCTGCGCATATTCACTGAGCTCTGTTTTACATTAAATTTCTAAAGCTAAAGAAATGACAATCCAAATAGTATTGAACCTTTCTTGGAGTTGAAAATCTGATTGAAGTCCTGAATCGGCTCTCTAGTAGTATACATCAAAGCTTTCTGGATAAGGTACACATTATATAACCATCAGAATAAAATTCTAAATCATATCAATAATTCAAAGTCTAAATGCGCTCAATGCAGAATTTACAAATTATTTGTTCATAAAGAAAGTTCAAAGGAACAAGTAAAAGATGGAATGAAATCACTATGGTACTGGCTCATTTTGAAGACGCACTAGAAATGTTCACAAAAAGAATTCCAAGGAATGAAGTGATACATTAAATCAAATCGATTGGGTGTTGGTTCATTTTCAGAGCTGCACTGGGTACATTTGACTTTATCAGTATTCATACAATCACCAGCATTGCTAGTCGAGTAAAAGCAAACATTAAGCTTTTGACAGCCATGCAACGAAACAGGAAAAAAAAAAAACATTTCTTTGCTGCAAAAGAACATTGGAGGATCTCCCACAGGCTGCTAAATGCATTTCCCAGGTAGCATTCCTTTCTTCCTCCTACACCATCCTCGCGGCACTTACGTCATCCGGAAAGTGGTTGCTATGGCAATGAGACCATTATCAAATGATTGCAGTTGGAGGAGAGATTACAATCACATGATAAAATCTTGCAAAATGCTTTACTGCCCACATGAAAGTCTTTCTGATTGTTAATTGATATCAAAGTCTCAATCTTGTTTTCTGTCTTTTTGTTGTTCTTGCGTTCGCCTCCACCATATCAGTCGGGAGGGAATCTGGGAGGTTTAATCTACCTTGCATAATGTGTTATGAGTAGAATAGAAATTCATACTGCTTGCAATTCATTAGAAACTAAAGAAGAGAATAAATTCTTTAACATGCAGTAAAATAGCGTCCTATTAATAAAATCTTCTAGAACTGAATATACACGTATGCTTAAATAAGTTAGACATTGTCATTTGTGAAAATGATGGAATAGTAAATTTCTCTTTCTAATTCTACTTCTAATACCAGGCTGATTCTGGTTCTAAAGATGCATTGACTGAGGAAATATATTTGTTTTAAAATGTCATATTTAGTGGTATTTCTGGTGTAAAAAAAATTTAAATTTGTCTTGAAATGGACAAGTTTACAACTTTAAACAATGAGGCTGGTGTTCATTGGAGTAAGAATTGTATCTCCTCCTTATTCTCCTTATCATATTTCTTATGTAAAGCTGTTTTGCGCTCAGATAACTGCAAGTGACCAAGGAATATAATAAAATGGCACATTTTCTGCCGTGTAGAAACATGAACAAAATTGAAATTTTCCTCTTATTTTTCTGAAACTGGTCTATCACTATAGTGATGTGAAGTATATCGGCAATTACTGCTTGTAGCAAGGATATTTTAAATTGATTGTATTTTTTCTCCAAATTCAAATAATTCGATCTGCATAACTTAATCAAAAATTCCATAACTTAATCAAAAGATGAAAGTTTTGTTGAAGGTTGTGGAATGACAAAGCAAATATCTGGTCCCCCCCCCCCCTCAGAAAAAAAAATGTATGCACATAACAAAGCTTCCTTTATTCTCTTCTAAATGCCACCCACACACAAAAGTTTCAGCAGGCAGATATATCAATCACAAGGCAGCAGAAAATGATGATTAATGTCTATTGACTATATGGCCAAATATGAGTTATATTATGAATAACAAAAAGATAAAATATGATTAGTTCTTGGTTGTCAGTTATACAAAGAAGCCAAAATCCGCAGAGCAGAAAAAGACGGTTTTCCACACCCTCGTATCTGTGGTTACAAATTACTCCAGCAGATGAGCACTACATACATATTGTGTCTGTACGTCAGCACTTTTTAATAATGAAATATGGCTTCGTTGTTATTGATCGACATGAATACATAATGATATTATTACCACAAATTAAAAACGAACATTACAGAGAACACGCACATCATTCATGATTAGAATAGCAATGAAGGGATAATTTTCAAGGTAGACACGTAAGAGGACTTCCTCCTTCATTTCAACATGCATCCTTATAAAGAGAAGGTTGAGTTCTCGGAAGAGGTGAAAAATAATTTGTGACCGTTATTCTTATTATGCAAGAGTGGAAGAACATCCGATAAGACATTTTCCAGAAAAGCATGGCTCTTCAAATGCCTCCATATTCTAAATATGTCATGTAACATTGTAAAACTCTGGGGTAGGATTTCTACATGTGATCGTGTAGTCCCATATACATCTTTCTGTGTACAATGTTTGTAACTTTACCAAGACTTGGCCAAATTCTTATCATTTTGATAATTCCAGAACCTTCACAAATTTTTATATGCTAGATGATCATCCTTTTCTGGTCGATTCCACACTGTTTCTTTCACAATGCAATCGCATGACCAGAACTCAACTTCATCTTTAAAGGATTCATAGAATATATGTGATTTTGGTAGTGAAACAAACTAAAAGAAGAGGCAACACGTGGCATACAATTTCTTAAATGTTGTAATGAATATGCTTAAAATTTGTAAAACAGTAAAACCTGCTTTGGCAAACACCTCAGCAGCATGACCAACAATCTATGAAGACCCCAATTCTTATTTTTAACTTGAACTGTGTATCTCATTGAAATATTTATTAAATGAACCTGTACGACCACCTGTTCATATAGACCGCTTATGTTGTCTTCCCTATTTAACAGTATTCATATCCAGGTTTCAAACTGTAATATTTGTAACCTTTACCCACCTAAAGTATCAAAATAACATCCTTTCTTATTGTACAGGCATGTAGCATTCTGGGATTGGAACAAAAACACTTTGACACTATTTATTTTCTTCGATGAATTCTGCTGGTACATCTTCCGCGGTCATAAAACAACTTCGGAAATGACACATATTTGACATAACATACCCTTGTATAATCGAATCATATACCTGAATAAGCCGGCACATCCGGAGCAGTGCTACCCGAGCTCTCGGTGAATAAGAAATACACATACTTAGCAATCAGCTGGGGTCACATGACACTAGGCCCTCTTCATCAGCTCGAGATTGCAAAATATCCCGCTATTTGTCTGTTGCGTCTTCACCAGCTGAAGACTCGCACTATGTGAGAATACTGAGCAAAATATCTTGAGCTAATTTCTTGACTTTCAAGTTTTGAGGTCAAGTCTCGAGCTGAAGAAGATGCGATTTTTGTAACTTCAGGATTATTTCCCAAATCAGAAATAGCGGGCTATTTGGCAATCTCGAGCTGATGAAGACAAGACTACTGTCTTGCTGAATTAGAAAACGAAGCACGTAGCGTCAATCGCTTGAGCCCTCATCTTCAAAGGGGCAAGCAACGCCAGGTAAAGATACACAATACCAGCATATAATGTAAGGATCTGTACAATTCAGCAAGGGTATACCTAAGAAATTCTGTTTGACGACATCCTTTGGATAGCTAGCATCTGACAATTATGTTTGTCAAAATGTTATCAGAGAAGCTATAAAAATGAAGCTGTTAAAGCCATGTGATCACAATTTGGAAGAAACTGCCTGGAAGCAACTTCCAAGTTTGATTATGTGGTACATCAGAAGTGATTTATACTGTGAGCTTTCTTTAATTGATAAAAATGAAAAGAAATTGACTTGGTATTTTAAAATCACATAAATGGGTGTACGGGACTACATGTGGCCTGAAAGTTTCTTCAGTTTTGTTTTTGTCATATTTCAAATATAAGGGCATTTGAAGAGTAATTGCTTTGTAGGATGAAGTTTCTACTATGATATTTTTCAAGCCTGACATACTGAGAATGGGAAATTTATACAAAAATTACTTTTAATCTACTCAAACCTTCTCCTCGTTGAGAAGGGAGAAACACGTCACAGGCAGCGGTAAACAAACATGTTGTGAAAGAAAACAGTGAAGTGATGAATGGAAATCAAGAGAACGCATGCATGGAACAGAAGTATACTCAATGTCCACATGCACAGGGGGAGGGGGAGGGGGGTGGTTTCACAAAGATCCTGAGTCGAACTTAACCCTAAATTGGACTTTAAAATTATGTACAGATGTAGAGTCATTTGTAGCTTTAAAATAAAATATATTCAAAAGCAAAAATTCAAGTACTTTCCATAAATTCCACATCAAGAACATGAAATCTCCTTGGTACCAGTAGTAGAAAATGCAAATGATTTGAATCAACATCTTATGCCTTTTAACATAACTTTACAAATATTTTCATAGATGCCTACAGCTTTCTATAATTGTTAATTCCAACTTAGAGTTCAGTTTGACGTCTTTGTGAAACATCCCCCCCCCCCAGGTATATTGTAATGATTGGCGATGGCAGCAGATGGTATAACGTACCAAAATAACACTCAATAACAAGTGAAAAGAACCGCAACGCTGAGTCATGTTGTGTAGTGTGATGTCATAAATTGGTCCTAAATTTACAGATGATCAACATCGTACGATCTTCAAAAACAACCACACTTGTTCTATAAATACTCCATTTTATAACCCGAGGTGAAGATATTGTCATACAGTCTAGTATACAGTATGTGATATATCAAGCATCACATTCCAGCTTATTATTCTTTGTTTCATTAAAGTAAGTTTCAATGTGTATTGCATGAATTATCATAAATGAACTTTATAAAAATTATTGTCATTATCTTCAATGTATAATCTGTTCCATGTTATAAAAATGTTGGAGATTTACTTTCAAGCATTACCTAATTGCTTCTGGAAATCTAATTTCATTAACTACTATGATTTTTTTTTTTAAATGAACGTCAAGCATGATGTATGGGGTTCACCTCTGGAAATAGTTCAATAATCTTGAGGCCTTTGGTGTATCCCATAATAATTACAAGGTTGCATTGGAAGATTATTTGAGTGCAATATAAAAAGAGTCGTTCATTAGAACTATATTTGGACACAGGACAAAGAATTTTACAGGACAAAGATCCTGAAAAAGCATTACTTTCTCAGGGCAGATAGTTATCGAAATAAAAATTATTCCCAAAGTGTCATCAATCATGCATCTATTTGAAATGCTCCATGGAAACTGTCAAATAAGTCTGTGAATATAATATGGTATCATGGAAATACTGAGCCTGCACCGTAAACCCGCAAGGGAATGGTTTGCAGATCTGGGACGGTACAAGCGCCGTCCGAGGGAGGAAAATGTCAATTTTTTAGAACACAGATGGTCAATTAACCCGCGAGTGTCGAGGTTTTCGTCTACACCTCACTGCAATGATGTCATTGTTGCTGTGGCAACCATCTGATTGGAATTGAGCTTCGCCCGTGCCCTTGCAGCAGGAGAGAGGGAGAGAGAGAGAGTGAAGAAAAAGACTATGTTCATACATGGTGTAGCTCACCTACTGTATCAGGGCAGCAAAATGTGACGGAGGGGGCACAACCCCCTTTTTTGAGAAGAAAAAGAACATACGAAGCCAAAATTTTCAAAAGGCTGGTCCCCCCCCCCCTGGATTTGCACCAGTATCATTATATCATCATGATTAGAGAAAGAATTTTGAGTCCACTTTAATTTAGTGAGAGCCTGTTTAACACAATTTGACTCCCTCCCCCCTTCTTGAATGGTAAATGCCAACATTGCCTAATGCACTACAGTGTTTTTTTTGTGAACAAATGTAATGAATTAACAACATATACATGCAAGATGATCATCTGTGTAACCAGTTGTAAGAAAATAAATTACCAATATATAATGTGTTTGTGACTGTGTGTGTGTATGTGTCATTGTGTGGGTGCATCCAGAATCATTGTTAGATGTGAACGTACTATTTCTCCCCAATTCTAATTGAATTGTCTTACATGCAATCATTTGCAGGAGTATATGCTCATAAAGTAAATGTTAACCAAGCTGGGAGCCATAAATTTGATACAGATATCTGTTCCCTTTTTGCTCATGCAAATTTAGGTATCTCACAGCATTTTAGATGATTGACTAAATGCTTACCATACTCTGTGCATGCAAACATGTACGTACCTTTATATACATGTATAGGTATGAACATGTTTGCATGCATTGAAGTTGTTTTGTGAACAAAAGTAATGAACTAACAACATAATCATAACCAAGATGATCACCTGTGTACATGTAGCCAGTTATTAAAAAAATAAATTGCCAATATTTAGTGTTTGTGTGCGGGTGTGTATACATGTATATAGATATATATAAACGTATACATGTACATGTATATATTTCTGGACAGAACAGCATAAGTTGTTATGTGGGGATGAAGGTACATGTACATTCACACCTGTGGAAACATTCACCATGGAAGACCTTCAAAGTGTGAGCATGTCCATGGTGTGATGTGAGCATACATATTCATAGGATATCAGGGAAGTGAGCAAATATTCACATACATTCACAGTAATAGCATATTACTTTTGGAGCACTGTTGCATCAGGGAAAATGCATTACATGAACATTGCCAAAGTCTCTGACAGGGGTAAAATATCAGTAAGGTAATCAGATATTAAACACATTCACACCGATACAGTCAAACTTGTCTATAGCGACCGCCCAATGGAAACACATAGAGTGGCCTTTGTAGACAGGTTCCTTTAGTTCATGATTCAATGAGAGAACATTTTCAAGGGAAACAGCAAATGTGGCCTTGATAGACAAGTGGTCTTTGTAGACAGGTAGTCACTAAAGCAGGTTGGACTGTATTAGCTTACTTCTAATCATCGGGCAATTGCATCCAGTTGGATGGTCTGGTTACATGACCTTACGTGAAACAAAAGCAGAAGAAGACACGACCTTTCGTAGATTTGCCGTAGGGTCTTCACAAAGTGTCAGGTAGATTGAACCAGACCATTTGTAGATGAGAGGGGTTTATTTCACAAACATTACTACCGATATTTCGTGAATAAAAGGGCATGTTTTCACAAAAGGTCAGGTTACGCGACCACCCGACCCAACCACCCGAAGTAAGCCTTAATATTACATCCCTGTGGCAGCAGGATTTACAGTTAAAGAACAGAAAAGTTAGAACACAGCCAAAGTGTCATGCATAGGGATACATACATTGTATATTATACACACAGTATGATATCCGAGTAGGACATGGTTAACTGCGGAGAAACCTCACAATGTGAACCAGGCCATGGTGTAATAAATTGATGGGCTTAGTGCACGCCAGTATCTGATACAATATGAGTGAGTGTGTTTACCAAGCCTACAACATGCTATAGACCAGTACAGGCAAAGGATGCCAGCTAGTGCATACATTTTTCAAATGTTGTGGAAGAGTTAACTTTAAGATTGATGACAATGGCCTTTTTTAATACATGAAATGACTGAGTACATAGTGTATTGGTTTCAAAATACACCCTTTTTTAGTAATGGGAGATATGAGGAAAGTGTAATATTTTGAAGTAAAGGCTAGAGAAGCAAGAGCATACATTGGTCAAATGTTGTGGAAATGTTGTATTTTAGAATGCTGCTAAAATTGACAGTGGCTATATACCTAAAATGACTAATGACAGTGAATAGTGGGTAAATATATGAGACTTTTATATAAAAAGATACAAATATGAAGATAACTCCATAATATCAACAACAGACAGATATAGAGCATTTATCTGTCAAATGCTGTGGAAGGATTTTATTTCAAATCTATGTTAAAACAAACAGTGGCAATATGTACCTAAATTGAATAATCATAGTGTGTATTCATTGTGTCAAAATACAACACTTTTAGTGTCATGTCAGATACAAATATCTAGAAAAACTGTAGAAATGTATCTTATAGATAAACAATACTCATAGAGTACAAATTTGTAAAATGTTGTGGAAGGCTTGTATTTGACATCGATGTTAAAACTGGCAATGGCCTTAACCTAAAATGACTAAATACAGTGTGTATTGGGTAAAAAATAGAACACTCTATTGTAATGGCAGATATAAAGAAAACTGCAATAATTTGTACTATATTATAGATGTGAGTGCACACATTTTTCAGATGTTACAAAAAGATTGTATTTTAAATTGATGTTGAAACTAACAATGGTTACATGTATCTATTTCTAATTTTGTATTGGGGCAAAATACGGCTCTCAATTGTAACATTAGAAATGAAGAAAACTGGAATATCTAGCATTACCTTAGATGCTATCATAGATGCTATCATAGATGATGTCATCAATTTGATGACATCATCTGTAAACAACTCTTCATGCCTTTTGTACATCATTTCATGTTTTTCCTTCTTTCTTGTGATTGAGATAATCTACTCCCCTGAAAGCAAGACATAGAATGCAAAATGATATTCTACTTCACGTTATGAAGTCGGATCAAGAACAAAAATAAATACGAAGAAAACGAAAAAATTGTGAAATTTTATGTATAAAAGGCATGGAGAGTTGTTTACAGATGATATGTCATCAAATGGAATACCGCCCTTTAGTGACTAGTCATTTAAAAAAGCTCTCACTTCCTTATTCCTTGCCCGATTTTGTTCAAATTTTCACTGATATTTTTTAAATATCTTAAACTTTACAATAAAAGTAACTTAGTATGAAGGTTTTGGTTTCCTTTAATGTGGTTAGATGAGCGAGTGTGCGCTTAAATGATGCCTGGCTGAAATGCTCCCCAGGGAGTGGAGAAATGTGCATACATTGTGTGCGGGAAAGCCTGAATACCACGATCAGGTAATACGGTAACATATCACCCACAAGACACCCACATAAGTTGGATGGATGGTTGGTCCCAACACTTCAGCAATGTTCTGTCATATTTTAATCATAAGGGCATTCGAAGAGTAACCCTTTTCAGGAGATATTTCTTTTATGAAATTCTCCGAAGCCAACATAAAAACTTCATGAATCGATGTTCACCTGCCTCAGAACTCAACCTTTGCCTTAAGTACCTCTCTATATATCTAGATATAAGTCTGTCATGATGACAATATGGATATGGCTCTGTGAGAGGCATGCTTTATTGTGGTGTTCTAATTTCCGTCAACCCTCACATTGCCGTAGGCAATTAACCCGAGGGAGTTTTCATGTCCTGAATTGAAAATGTGTGTGCACAAACAAAAAGCTCAACTTTATTCTTTAATTCAAAATAGGTTATTATGGAGTGGTAAGATGTACCTGAGGAGGGAGTTTTAATTGAAGAAGAACATAATTCTTCTCAAATTACAGCCTTTAATTTTTTAAATTTTTATTTAAAGCCCCACTGCACTGTTTATAGCTACATGTATCTATATAACAAATAATGCATTATAATCTGTGACCATTGGTCCCCATGCTCCTCTTTTTCTTATGTTAATTGAAAGCTGATTTGATGAGATAACCACCTGTCCAGTGACCTTGCAGGGTAGTGTAACACCTCCTGCACATTAGTACAGATGGGCTTTAATATAGCTTCAATTGTGGAAATCATGGAAATCATTGAAATAAAGCAATACTTTTCTTATCAAGAGAATTTGTAAACGGCTCTACACATGAGAACTTGTCTCACAAGGGATATACTAAATCAAGTTTGTACATCATTCACAGTTAGCAATTACAATAGTTTTGCTATGGTTGTAAACTGAGTGATGGTACGAGTTGAACTAGTGCTTAACTATCAAAACGGCTCTACATGTGAAAGCTCGTCTCACTAAGCAATAGTTCTACTGTGTTTGGAAACTGGGGAACATTTATTGGAAGAATCAAATTTCAAGACTTAACAACAACAGGATATGACCTACTTTCCTACCTACGTACATGTACAGGTACATGTATATTACACAGAGACAATTACAATAGTTCTGCTATGTTTGTAAACTGAGTGACGGTTCGAGTTGAACTATAGTGCTCACTATCAAAACGGCTCTCCACGTGAAAGCATGTCTCACTATTAAAGCAATAGTTCTACTATGTTTGAAAACTGGGGGACATTAATTGGAAGAATAAAAATTTAAGGACTAAACGACAACAGGATATGACCTACTTTCCTACCAACGTACATGTACAGGTACATGTATATTACACAGAGACTCTGCACCATCCACAGAAGGAGTTATTTGGTGTAAATGTGATATAAAAAGTAGACAAGTACAGTATTGCTTGAAATATAGATACTACCACCTACATGTAGTCACACCAAAGTCTATAGAACATACATGCATTCACGCGTGACACAGTGTGAGATTGTCTTCTTTATTTCA
>BEXV01001440.1:70620-83847 GCA_003118195.1 Hemicentrotus pulcherrimus
ACCGCCCCCCCCCCCCCCCTCCCCCACCCCATCTCCCAAAGAAAAGGGGGGAAGGTATGAGAAAAAAAACTTAGTCACACTGCAGAGACCTGTTTAGCTTTAGAAACCTATAAAATGAAATGTATACAAGCATTTTCCTTTTTCTTCTTCTCCTCCTCCTTCTCATTATCATCATTCTTCTATGTCTTCTTCCCCTCCTTCTTACTTCTTATTGTTAATAAAGTGTGTTCACTTCACTCTAATGTGCCTAAATTGTCACACACTGTGGACCCTCCACAGTTTGACTAAAAGGGGATTACAACACCTTGTTAATTGTAGCATTCATGATTTTAAGATACTGTGTCAACTCCATCATTGCAATGTGCAGTTCAGTCTTACACAAAGTGACCACAGAAAATATCCATGTAATGTCTGTCCAAAATATTGTGTGTACATGTGTTAATTTACATTTTAGTTTCTATTATTGATTAATTTGACTCTGTATTTACATGGAATTTTTTTTCTCACTCTTTCATGGCAATTCCTCAAAAGCATTTGCTTTTCTTTCGGTCATTTCCATAATCTATACTGTATTTTGTATTATTGTGTGTATGTTTTTTATGATTATAGTTTTTTAAATATCTTATGTACATGTACATGTAAATAACTTTCCACAGCATAATTGGTATTGAGTGGGTTGAAATGAATTTGAACGTGTCTCTTCAGTTTCTCGCTGTGTAGTCATTATATTTTGATAAAAAAACAGGAAATAATGCTTGATGTTCTACAGAACAGTGTGCACACAAAAATGACACTCCAGAAAGGTCATGTACATACTGGGATAGGCGCCTTGTCCATCACATCTCATCAATTGTTTATTACAGGAGCCAATTCAAATGAAGTACAGAGACCAGTTATTTACCAGTCTGCCTACATAGGCCTATACTCTGAAATGCTACGCATAGAGAGTTAAAAGACTTGATCAGTATCTGCAGTGACTTTTGGTAAAGGTGACATTACCTATAAAATAGCATGTACATGTATGATAACAGCTTACATTTTGCCGGAGCATAAAAAGTGAGAAAGGAAATTATCTCTTATAGTTAAAGACAGGAAATTTACATGTAGAATAAAACTGAAATATAAATGCAACATTGAGAAAGGTGGAGAATGATATTAAATGAGAAAGATAGAGAAATAGGAGAGAGGAGGAAATGATCAGAGAGAGAGAGTGAGAGAGAGGGAGAGAAGGAAGAGATAAAAGAATGAAATAAGAAAAGAAGAAAACATAAATGACCAAGATGACTACCAACAATCGAGGAAAGACAAGTTTGCAAATGTATCTTACACATGCCTTTAGTTGGATGGCCACAAGTAAAAATAAAAACTCTTAAAGCATGTCTGATATATTCCTGATATAGCAACACCTCATATGTATACAACCTGCATTCTGAGTATGCAAATACAGGTGAATGCAATTGGATTCCATCATGGTGTTGGAGTTATGTATCACGTGAATTATGATACTTACGTGAAGTGGTTGATTTTACTCCAGGGAAATCTATTCCAGAGTTATGAGACAGTGAAGATTTACAGTGCTATTAAGTTATCTTCTCATCTTAAACTGCTACAAAAAACACTGCTTTGTCGAGCTCATGCTTTCCCCTTACGTTTGATGTGGCCAGGGGGATATCTAGGCACATAGTTTACATACATGTAACATTTGTTTGGAGCCAGAAGGGCATTAGCTCACTGAACTCGTATTAACACAGAGTTTAAATTCTTATGGCACTGTACAGGTGATACTCTGGCGACTATAAGAGTCAAAATCCATTATCGCTTCACGCATCAGCCTTGCCTTGATTCGGCGAAAACCAATCATGAAATCTACTAGATGGACAAGCAGGGGAAGATCCAGCAGACCCTTGCTGCATTCCCTCTCGTCCCAATAAATCAAATTGGCTCATGTTTAATAAACAAACTGATTTCATCACTTATTGATATATGCCACACACACTCTCTCGAGGTCAGAAAAGGCAGTGGGGAAACTGAAGAGAAGGTAGACTTCAGGGAAGGTGTAAAATATCTTGTGAGCTTTCTCAATCTTTTGAAGTTAATTCTGGAAGAATATCATAGTAGATATTTCTCCTGAAGAGATACTTCTGAAAAAGGTTCGTCTTTAACTGCCCTCATACCCGGTATTAAAAAAAAAAGAAGACAAAGCTGAGGTGTTTGGACCAAACATCCAAGCCACATATGTGTGTGTGTGGTCCCATATACCCATTTCTGTGTACAGTGAATGTGCTATTCAGCAAGATCAAGTAATGTATTATCATATTGAGGAACAAATGTTATTTACTACACGATTAACCTTTTTCCAATTGCCTCCAGACGGTTTATTTCACAATGTTATCGCACAAAGAGTAGTCAACTTTATCTTTTAACGGTACCATGTACATACATTGTTGTGTGCCCTTTAGACAGGCTTCAACAGGGGAATTTGTTGTGAACTAGCAGGACACACTCAGTAGGAATCATCTATGATGATAATGATGATGATGATGATGATAATAATGCCAATATAAGTCTGGCAGTGAGGTCTGTTAAGAATAAGCTGGGGTCATGGCTAACAACAAAATCTATGTTTGATATTTTCTATGAATTAAATGTGTACAAGTAATCTTATTTTCTGACACTTGATCGTTATTTCTTATATATAAATAATATGAAAAAACAGCAACAAAAAAACAGAAAGTTACTAGCCTGCTAAAAATAAATAAACAAAAGCAGCAGCAATGCAATTATTCAGTAGTCAGATATATTATGGCTACTCTCCATGCCATTGTTTCCAACTTCTGACATACATTTTGATGTGCAATTTCATGATTAAACAAATATTTCAAGGATGGAATATGATCTAACAACAGAGGTGGTTGAATAATGGCTTGAATACCGGTATGTTAAAATAAATTAAAGGCATCAGGTAATGTGAGTTATTTTCTTTAAATCCTTATCCTCATTCATTACTTCTTAAATGCAGCTGAAATTTGTTCTTTTTTAGTTTTGAAGTTCAGAAATGTGACAATAGGAGAAGGCAACTTTGTTAAAGATAAACTTTAGTACTGGTAATGCGATTGAATTGTCAAACAAAAGGTGTGAAAAGGATAAGAAACAGTTGATCATGTACATGTAGCATGTAAGTATTGGTGTACACTATGGGACAACACACATGGTGTTGGGGATTGTACTACCGGTATCTTGATTTCCTTGTCTTTCTATGCTCATTACTAAGCCAGTATACATTTTCTTCCAAAATTGTTCGGCATATGTCATTTATTTGTAATCTTGAACATTCAGTGTAAGTATCGTTTGATTCTGTGAGAATTTTTTTTTTTTTTAAAACCAGAACTGGAGTTTATCTTTAAGTGGTATAAAATGAAAATAAAAAATAGAATCTTGATAACTTTGACAACCTTGTCATACAACATAGGAGCAACTGAATAGTGCTGTTGTCTAATGATTTTGGAAATACCTTGTAGTTTGTTCATAAAAAGTGTGTAAACATGTAAAGTTAAATGAACTCTATTAATAATGAAAAAAAATGTTGCACTTAATTGTACAGGCATGGGGTTTGAATACACTTATACCACCATTGGTATAACCTGTTGTATTTTATTCAATTAAAAAAGCAAGGGTAAGCCTATAGCCAGGCAAATCCAGGTTGGATAACGCATGGAAAAGGCAGAGATGTACCAGTATTTAAGGGGGTGGGGTGGGTTTTTCAAGCCCCCACCCCCTTCCCCCAAAATGTATGTTTATATCATGTGTCACATATGCAGAAAATGCAAGAAAAAACAATTCCCCCCCCCCAACGACAAGCATCATCGTCATCACTAAGGTCATACTTCAACACGGTGATTAGCAGCATATATTTGTGAAACTGTCTTGAGGCTGGGCCTCACAATAATATTTTTGAATTAATTTCTACTTATAATCTTAATATTTTCACAGGTTTAAATCCTGGCCTACATTATAAGCCCTACCTGTAACGCATGTCAAGAACACCTGTTTATTAAGGCCATCAATGCTTCTGCTTCCTTTAGCTCAACATGCCTTGTTTAAAGGGGATTTCTAGCATGACAAGACTTTGTGTCTTTACTGTTGCCTGACACAGGGCCAATCAGGTATGATAAAAATACGAACGACGCGACCGCAGCAATCACATGTGTGCAACGTACCGTAATTAACGTTGTATTAACCGCCCTCGTGTATTAACTGCACCCCTCTTTTTCGGCCTTCAAAAAAAAAAGAAAAAAAGAACAACAACAAAAAAAATATAAAAAATTTTAGACGACGGCGGGATACAAACCCGGGCCGACACATGTAGATTGGCACCCGAAGCCAGCGCCTTAGATTGCGCGGCCTTCCGCACCGATGCCATACCTAGCAGTTTTTTGTGAACTATACATTGAAATGGATTCAAATGGCGACTTCGCGTGCTGGATCCTTCGCGACAGGTCGTTAAACGGCCCCTTATTTTACTTTTGCAATGTTTTGGCACGAACTTAGATCAAGATCCATTGGCATATTTTGTTTTTGGAAGATTATTTTCGTCTTCATGTCAACAATGCAAGATAAAATTGTTGGTACCGGTAAAATGTGTGGAAATGTCCTATTATGTTCAAATTCGTGCTGGGTTTGACTTACTTTTTGTTTTGTTTTGGGGTGCAACGTGTATAAACTGCACCCCCGACTTCGACATTTTTTCGGCGGCAAAAAGGTGCGGTTTATACACCGTTAATTATGGTACCTAAAACTGAATCGTGAGGAGAGCTTCGGTCTGTGTCGGGAACGCTTACGTGTGCTGACCATGTACAGATTAAGTCGCCAACTACCATTATGATAAAGTCCATTCGAATACGTGCAGTTGTCCAAGAAGTCACGATGGCGTTAACCAGTATTTGCCAAGCTACACTCCCTTTAAACAGGTTTGCACTGCATGTACATTGCAATTGGCCAAAATATATTTTTTAGGTCAGTATATACCTAGCGAGTAACGATATACAGCTTAACGTGGTATAAAGCCTAATGTGGAATGAGAAGTAAAACAATGCAATCAACATTCAATCCAATAATTAACTCCGGGAAGCTCCAACACCGGCGCCGGCGCCGGTGTTGGAGCTTCCCGGAGTTATCCAATAATATGCTGACATATCATACTCATACTCATAGCATAGGCAGGTTGTTATACTATGCATGGACATGGTTACACTAGGTCCATTGTTATACGTAATTGCTGTATTGTAAACACGTTGCAGACAGCAAGCTAAGTTGGTCTGTAAAAAAGCAATACTCAGCTGGGCCTTCAATATTAGTGCGGCGCTCTACTGCGGAAAATACTAAGAACGATTTACAAGCACAATTACCTTTTATCCAGAAAAACACAGATTCCAATCCTTCCGATGATTACCTGGCAGCAGCTAATGGGCAGTGGCTTCGTTATTTCGGTAGCAGAAAATTAGAGCGGGAAGTAAGCGTGCAATTCATCCAGAAAGTTTGGCGTTGTATCGTCTGCTAGTAGCACCTGCGTGGAGCAAAGGCGTTGAGTGCAATTCACGCACGTTCATTCATAGACATGACATGTGTATGCAAACGTTACGAGCCGAGTGTGTAGTATGTATTGACAGTACATAACACACGGCGTTGTTTCTACCAGTAAATGTGGACCTACTGAACTGGTATACCGGTGGTGGTGCATATACATCGATAACTAGACTAAAACAATTAATGTTTTTAATTCCTGTCATAAAGGAAGAAAAAAGGCTCTTGTTCTATGCAACATCCAAATACAACTATAATCTATTCAAGTCGAACGACTGAATCAATGACAATTATTTATGGCATCGTTATCGACTACAACGGTTGCCCAAAGTAAATAGGCTTTTTGTGGTTATAAAGTTCAAAATTCACGAATATCTTTTCAAAAAAAAATTATGAACGAAAAGGAAAACATGAATAATTTTTCCATACATACATAATACGGTGTCATGAAAGCCAAGTTGGCCTTTACCCCGCCCTTTAAAACACACTTTGCACTTCAAGTTTTCTGGTGGCGTCTCCCTCGTACTCCGATCCTATTGGCTACTGGAGTCCTTTCAAACGAGGCGCCATTTTCAGCATGCATGTCAGCAGTCAACAAGTTCGAGGTGTATTTCTTGATTTTCTTGCATGTTTTTTTTTTTGTTGCTGTCACTCAATAGATCTACAAAGCATTGGAATTTCAATGTTTGGGTTTTTGCTTTCTTTTTCTTACTTGTTATATTCTACATCCATTGTATCATCAACACAAACACTCAGACACACACACGCACGCACGCACACACGTACGCACATAAAATAATTGAATTGTTCACTAAGGACACAAACGCTCAGACTTTCGTGAAATCAACCGAATGAACTTGTCAACACCTTATTGTATATCCTATAGATTCCAAATTTGTCTTAAGTTAGTACATCTGTCCAATTTTATGTCCGCACATTTCAGTAGACGATGGACAAGGCTATCAACTTGTATTACATTGATTTTCCGACAGTCTCTGCGATCATGTTTGATACCCAAATTATTGCATAATTACTTCAATTCAGAACCAAATGAATGAAATGAAATTTAAATTAGTTGAAATTCGTATTTCTAAATATTGGAAAGAATTGTAGAAACAAATTTTGGTGGTTGTCGGGATTACCATGTTTAACTTTTATGACGTCACTGAGGGCACCGTCTTCGTTAATCTATTGTTGAAGGACTTGCACAGCTATCCCGCTATAGTAATGTTACGTTTTACCGTTTTTATAACCGAAAAAATATCTCCTCAGGGAAGTGATGTTGCAATGGAAGCATACTTCCGAGATAAAGTTTCCCCAAAATTGCTCTTAAATATGGTAATCCCGGATCAGCGTCAATTGCTGTTTTTCTTACAATCGCACAAAATAATTGTATGCCCTACCTAGTATATTCCTAGGAGAGATCAGCAGTTTGTGTTGCTCCGCATTGAAAGTTTTAGTGGTAAATCACCATTTCAAATGGCGTAAAAGAAATGCGCTTTTAAAAATGCAAATTTTCTTTTTCTAAACTCTTTTGAAGATGATGGCAATAATTTCTATATCATTTTAATGAGTGAGTTGCAAAATTTTGAAAACCGTGTCATTCGTCCGCCTTTAAAACAGTTATTTATCACTATTTAGAGTATGTAGACTATTATTTCAAAGTATTCACGTGAATTAAGCACTATCAGCTTAAGGTGGCGGTATCATGCAATATTCAATTTTGAAATGAATTGTCAATTATGTGCTTTTTGTATGAGTGTTTAATGATTTACATTATAACTTTTATTGATAATATATATGTACCGTCTAATTTGTATTTATTACTTTTTAGTATGTTGAAAATATACAGAAATAAAATCAGACAAACAAATAGTGACGTATTCTCTCGGGCCCGTTATACATTTAATTTAATCATCGACGCTGGGTTTTAAAGCAAAATATACAAAGTCAAGTGTAAGACCGAGTTCATTCAAGGTCGTTTTTCCCCTTCATCTGTTAAACGTGACTTTTACCCTGTTTAATGTATCTGAATAAGTAGAACTCAGGCCAGACTGTAGAAAACGTTATTTACACAATTACACTCCTGTTGGGAATACATATTCTTTAATACCCAACTCTTGTTTCTTCCGTTTTCTTACATAACGTTGACTTTGTTGTAGTATTTTAAAAGAGAGAAATAGAGCTTCCGGGTACAAGATACAAAATTATTCAAAAGCCTAGGGCTTTTATGTTAATGTGCATGATACAGGAAGTGATGTAAGTGGTATTGCGTTATGATTGTCTGATGTTTGTTTATTATTACTTTGGGCTGAGAATTGATTTCGGTAGACCGAATCCGGGCTTCATCGATTGGATTTGGCCTCCCTTCCACATCTAGTCACCAATGGAGAGATATTGAATCAATATTCTCGTTTGTTTTCTGTCAACAGTGACGTAGTGATATTGCATGACAAAATAAGGCGAAGGCGTAGGGAGGCGGGATGGGATGGGGGCATGTCCCCCACCTTAAAAAAAAACTCTGTTTTGTCAGGCTTCTGGTACACTGTCCGCAATTGATAACAATTTCAAACAGCTGAAAAATATTGTGGTAAAAAAAAAAAAAATCATATTGAAAATGTTTGAGACATGCTAAGTAGTCAATTTAGTACCGTTGCTTGTCTTTGGTAAACAAGCTATTCCTCTTTACTTCCTTCAGTACTTAAACAAAAATGATAAAATCAGCCTATTGTATTTTGGATATGCTTCCAATTCAGCAATTCCATTCATTTTCTGTTAACAGTGACGTATATTGCATGAGGAAATAATACGAAGGCGTATATAGAGGACATTAAGGGCCTTAACCTTAAAAAAAATCACAGACCTTCTTTAGAAATAAAACAATACGCCATCATGTGTGGACATTTAATATCTTCGATTTTGATTTCTACAATGGTGACCTATATAAAATGTTAAAATAAGGCGAAGTCGCAGAGGAAATGGAAAGTTGGGACACCAATTCTTGCCTCACTCCCCTTCTCCTGTTTTTTCCCTTTTACTGTTTTTACTTCTTAATCATCTCAGTTTGAAAATAGGATAATTAGCAATCATGACATGATTTTAGAAATGCTATGTCTCCAATTCCATTTTGTTGTTTGTTGACGTATATTGCATGACTAAATAAGGCGTAGGATTAGAGAAGAGGGAGGGATGGGGTAGACAGCAAACCCCTTTTCTTTCTATTAAATCTTTCCAATTCGCTTTGTCTAAATCAACATTGTTTCAGACATGCTATCTTTTCGGATCAATAAATTTCGTATTTTCAGTTATTTTTAGTAAAAAATTTAGTACATTGCGTGACAAAATAAGATAAAGACGCAAAAGAAAGGAAGAGATGGAGTTTGCATATCAATTTAAGCCTACCTCATTTTTTTCTCTCCCGTTTAATCCTTTCAAAATTTGTTTTATGCATTACTACCTATATACATCTTTCTATTATTCACTCCGCTCAATGTCATATGCATCAACACGTACGCAGTATGTCTGATTGTTGTAGAAAAGAAAAAACGAGAGAGATAAAGAAACAGACAGAGACAGAAATAAAGAGAGGATGGAAAGAGTGAGGCAGAGAAGGATAGAGAAAGAGCAGGGCAAATAAAAATGAAAAGAGTGTGCTCAGGTGCAATGCTATTTGAATCATCTAAATATTCATAGCTTAAATTCAATGTGCTCTATAAATGGCATATTTGCGGAAGCGATTGATCAAAAACGTCTACCAAATAATGAGTTGGGACATTTGGGTGCAATCAATCTTGTCAATATAAAGATACCGTCATACTAGTGCTATATGCTTACTCTTCAGGCGCCATGCTATTTTTACCCTATGCTCTGCGTTGTGATCAATAATATGATAGATAGTGATTATGATCAGAGGCAAAGTTCCCAATCCCACCACCTCCTTCAAAAAAAAAAAAAANGGGGAAGATATTATTGACAATTAATTTTAAAACAAAAATGACAATAATAGTTACCACCTCCCCCTCACGTGGTGACCGTGCGGATTGCATTTTTATGAACCATAAAAAACAAATAGAGTCAGAAAGTTATAATCAAAGCCTTTAGTAGCACAAAGGAATCGTCTTCTCATCCATACGACAAGGTGTAAAAAACACTACCGCTAAATGAACATAGCAAGTAAAAGCCTTTTGATGTTACAAGATATTTTTGTAAAAATCTAGAAAATATCGAGGTCCATGAATTTATTGTATGAGTGGTCTATTTTTGTGTTGCTATTTGTTTGTTTGTTTGTTTGTTTGTTTTTTGTTTTTTTTTTACATCGAGAACGTGTTTACGATCTGCCGTAATGATGTTACCAAGATCGAGAAAAATACAAGATCAAACGTTGTTAAGCCCATGCTGCAATTAAATGGAGTGCGAAAAGGGGAAAGAAATTTGCTATGACAGCAAGCATTTTAACTGCGGACTGACGAGCAGTTTAATTCATCACAGTTCATTATCAAGCGATCACGAGATAGGCTCATTGTCTCTCCTCCAACGATGATGTTTTCGTTTTTGTTTTATTTTGTTGTTTGAAGCGATGACAGATGCCACGTACTATTTCATCCATCGTAAGCTATCCATTGACGTCACGAGTCGTACCACCGCGTTGCCTAGGTAACGGGTGTGAATATCGAGAAGGCGTTGCGGTACGGTATTCCATTCACAAACAGCTCTCAGTTTTAAAGAGAAAGTTGAGTTCTGGTAAAGAATGAGAATAATTTGTGAGCTCCTCATTGTTTTTTCCGTCAGTTTGGAGGATTTAGAAATAGCCCTAAAAGGAATGTTCTTTAAATGCCCTCATCTTTAAAACAAAATATGTTAAGAAATAGCTGGAAAGTTTGGAACATTCATTTATGTCAAATATGCATGTAGTCCCATCGACTACTTTCTGTGTGCAATGCATGTGATATTCAGCAAGATTATTATCTTGTGTTAATGTTGATCATTCCAAAACTTCACATTATACCTCATTTCATTATATTTTGATTATACTCTTCATAATACAATCCGCCTTTCCCAATTCCTTACAGACGGGTTTCTTTCACAAAGCAATCGCAAGACCAGAAAGCACCTTTATCTTCACAGAGATTAGATAATGCTTACTTGAGCAATGCCACCGAGAGTGGATGGATTCAATTTCAAATTGCAGATCAAAATTGACTGAAGGGGCGAGAAACGAGAAAGAAAATGGGTCGATTATCCTCAATTAATTCTTTCTAGGCTGATTGGAAAAGCCTGCTGGAATTGTTGAGCATATTATGTTCGTGGAATCTGGTACTTATATTTATCTTTTAATTATATATCAAGTATTAGGTTATATATAAAGTCGGCCACTCACAGGGGTCACTTCCTTTCTGGCTGATACCTGCAAAGCAACTTTTATATTGTTGTACCAATGTATTGACATGTATTCTGTTCTGTTTTATGTAACAATGTATAGTTCCATGTATGTATGTATGTTATATTCTTTTAAATTGCTTTGATGAAAAAAAGAAATGAATAAATTGAATTGAATGTTATAAGGAAAAAAATTCCCCTTTTGTACTATTTCAAGCCTTCTTTCCTGTAGTTCAATTATATGCTTAATGAGGAATATTTTCTATCTATATTAGAAACCTTATTCTTTATTCAGATGATTCATGAATATTTTTGTTTCACAATACATAAGTATAATTTTTTTATTAAAAATACGGTTAGAAAAAGCATTTGAAAGATTCATAGAAACAATATAAATAAGTGTACGAGTATGGATTTATGCATTTCTTCACACTAGATTGAATGTTTAGAAAATGACACACGGTAATTAAAATAAAATATTTTGTGTTGATAATTTACCCGCTCGTGTATTGCATTTATTATGAATTTAAATATTGCAATTCGAACTACGCACTCTATTTTTTTTTTCTTTTCAATATAGTCCTTTGTTTCCTTTTGCTTTCATGCTGTCTTTTTTTTTTTGCTATAGTATATTGACAACATTGATCAAAGCATTTTGACTAATTTCGCTAATCTGACTTTTCTTTCCCTTTTTGCATGGGTCTGACAGATTTAAACATAATAACTTTAAAGTATAACAAACGGATTTTCATCAAAATAATATGGAAAAACAGTCACAAAGGCATGAAAGACAACGAACAAAACCGGGGAATGTAAAATGTAGAGAAATTTTGTCAATTACTACCGTCTTGGGAAAAATATTCCATTAGCCAAAAAGATTCCTGAGGCAACAGGATAAAATGGTCTAACAAAGAACATACAAAGGGTATATGACGTGCGTTATTATTTGTTTAATTAAACATAAAGCTGGAGTAATAATGTGATTACAGGGCCCTCAGGGAGAATACTGATGAGGCTACCCTAAGTAAACGAGCCATACTATTATTATTGTTATGATTATTATTATTATTATTAGTAGTAGTAGTAGTAGTATTGTTTTATTGTTCAATGTTTTATTGTTATTAATGTTATTATTATTATATGTATTATTATCATTGTTATTATTATTATCATCATCATCACCAACATTGTTATTATCATTATTATTCATATAATATAGTTTACTAACCTTGGGATAAAAATGAAATATTAGTTGGTTATAAAAATACATTTTTAAACATAATTATGCAACCCCCATGAAAAGAGAAATTATAATCAATAAAAAAATAAAAATAAAAAAAAGGATAAAACTTTCGCTTGTCATCTTCACTCAAAGGTAACGACAGGCAAAACAATTCCAAAAATAAATCGAAACGTCTGTCTAATATCACCTCATTCTCTTGATTACGTATTTGTCCCAGATATACAGATGGCTTTCCCGGAGCTTCATTGTTGCCTGACCTATTTTTATTTCTGTCACATTGATTTCCACAAGTATCTATTCTTTCTGGGTTCCGGACCAGTGTAGAAATAACAGTAATAGAAAATGGACAATAAACCTTGGTTTGAACACATCTTGTGACTACCTTTTAATGCTTAAAATGTGACAACTTAGCTCCGGATATTTTTAGCTCTCCGTAAATGAAATATCCGTACTTGAGTCGCCTCGAAACTTTAAATTTATGAAATTATGATAATTGAATGACAAAATTTGTTAATGTTTTGGTCACTTATTGCTTCGATTGATGATGAAATTGTTAATAGCAACGGGAATTGTCAAAATTACATTACGATAATGAAGACAAATAGGCATTTTATGCATGAGATTTCATTTCACTCGACTCATGTCGAGACGATTTTATTGCAATACAGTCGTGTAATATGGTGTTTAGAATGACATAGAATGTGAAAGTGTAGGTTATATACCGGTTTATTACTTCAATTGATAATTAAAGCTGGCATTTAATTTATAGTCCTGAAAATACTCAAAAATTTGAACGTGCATGCCAGGACAGTAAATCTTCATGCAAGCCCAGACGTTCATTATATCGCGATATTCAAGAAGGGAAATAGGTGAAAAAAATGACACAAAATATCGTCCAGTCTGACACTTTTCACTTCTCACATATATAAGGTGTAGTCTGAGCTGAGTCGAAACTTCAATCCAAAAGTTTGAAAAGAAAGAACGCCAAAATAATAATAGAAAAGCATACGGCGAAAGCTTTCTCTCCC
>BEXV01001441.1:92440-105829 GCA_003118195.1 Hemicentrotus pulcherrimus
TCATTCTGTATGGGAAAATTACAAACAATAGTGGGTTTCGATAAAGAATATATATTTTCTTCTTTTCTTTTTTAGCCTAAGCTTTTATAATGTGTATATGCCCCTGTTACACATGCATCGCCTTTTAAAGCTGGCCCTCACACCTTCAATTTGAAGAGGCCTTGAGATCATCAAACCCCTGTTACACATATCTCGGGCACGCAATTTTGCGTCTACACATAGGCCGGCCTCACGTCGCCTTTTCACGAGCTGACGTTAGGGCGAACTCCAGATGGCAAAGCACACCCGATGTAATGTTGATATATGATGACGGGTCACGTCGCTTCTGCTTATAAGCCGAGTCCACTCTGGTGTTACACCTACTGATTGCAGGACTGAGTCTGGACTCGGGCTGGCTTCAAACCACATCCAGAGGTGGACTGGATGGAGGCAGCCTCAGTCCGGCTTTTCAAAAAAGTTGATGTTACACGTACATCGAGCCGCCTTCAGATGCGGCCTCATTCTACTTTCAGAGGTACATGTGTAATGGGGGTCTTAGTGGGACTGAGGTAGATCTAGCTTTTAAGAGATTAACAATTTTGTACATATTTTTCCTATAAGGAATTTACATTTCCTTTGGTATCAATATCATTTTATAAAACACAAGTTTTCTTCTCAGAACTCATTAGCATCATAATTTGTGTAAGTTAGTTTGTAGTACTACAGTATTGTATCAGATCACTTTGCTATAATTACAAATCTTAGTTACACTGGAACTTTATTTTCAGACTTAAAATGTAGAATGAAGTGTCAATGAATCATACTAACAAAAAACATTCAATTTTTCTTTTCAGAATAATGTATATGACTCATTCAATCAATCAAACAATCAATCAATAATCATTTGTTCTTTCAATTACCCATTCTTTCATCTATTCATACCTTTTCAACTACCGGTACACAAATAAAGGCCATTCATACATGTATATATTGTGTATCGTTCCTTCCTCAGATTAAAATCACTTATATTGATGATTTAAGAGGTGAGTTAGCAATTACTAACCATCAACAAATGTATGTACCTGATAGAGTTTAGCATCTGGTACGCCTGGTACATCTGTAACTGTGTATTCTATACTCTGCTCCTGGAAGAAGGCTAACACAGCTTCTTTGACAGCCTCCACTCCAACAATCTCATGACCGCGTTCCCATAACCTGAAATGAAGGATTCAACGGATCCAAAGGATTTGATATGTATGCAAAATATTAAATAGATTTGTTGTATCATAAGACAGAGCAAAATGAATCAATAAAAATGAAGTCTGATGTAAAATCTTGTAATAGTAAAGCACACAGAGTATGCAAACTAGTGCCCTAACTCAAGTTGGAAACCATTTATGTGGCAAGCTTTCTAGTTGCATTAACAAGAAGGTGATAACTTGCCCGGCTAAAATGGCATATCACTCATTCAGCTGAGTACCGGTATTCTTTTTGAATAAAAATATTAAATTGAAATCTTAACAACAAAGTCAAAAGTTATCGAGGATTAGAACAAAGATTGTACCGAAACGCCTCTGAAATTGAATGAAAGAGGTAAACAACTTGTTACTTTCAAATGAAACAAAACATGAGGGAAAGTATTAAAACACCTTGGCCTTCTTACCACACTATATCAATTGTCTTGCCACACAGTGGAATGAAGATCCTGCACCTGTCCTTGCCATCCGTCAGCTTATCTACATAGACAGACAGCATCCTGAACAAGATAAATCAAAAACATTCAAGGGAAATCAATCCTTGAGAGTTAATACTCCACAGGAAAGCAGCTTAAAATCAGAGAAGTAGACTCCCGCCCCCCCCCCCCCCCCCCCCAATTCTTNTTATTTACATGTAGGGTACCATTTGCATGCTCCCTCCTTTTGAAAACACCCTCTAAATCTGATGTGTAAAACGGGTTTTTGTGTACGAGCCGAGACTTGGTGCATGAAAAGTACCCCTTTACCGGACATTTTGGTAATACCCATGGTATCCCTCTGATTACGGAGTGGGGGGGGGGCGGTAAGTAGACTGGTGAAACTGAAACTGAAAAAATTTAGAAAATAATGAATTTTAAAAAAATTGTGATCACCATAGGTTGAGCTGAATTGGTAATGCCTCTGTGATGTAATGGTGGACAACTTTCTCATTTGTGGCAACACATACAATTTTAATCTTTCAAAGATGAAATATAAAATTGGTTGGTGGGGGTTATTTGACCTCACTGCTAAGAAAGCACAAATGCTTGTTAGTAAGCAAATAGACGGCCGACGGCTTTAAGGTCCTCTCCGAAGGACCTGGTAATGAGGATTAATGCCTTACCAAAGAGAACTAGCGCATCGCCTAGGTTTTGAACCCGGGTCACCGGATTACGAGACCACTGCTCTACCGACAGAGCTATCGCGCCTCCTATAAAAGAATGTACTAAAGAGTCTGGATATAATCCATGATATATTTTGAGTACCGGTAGTGCCCTAAGGGAGAAGGCACTTATGAGAAAAGAATTTTATTTGCATCTACGTCACAATCCACTGACCAAACTCCCAATTTTATGTTTCGTACAGACTTAGTGATGACATACTTTAAACATTTATAACTTTCTTTTTTTATTACTCTGATCTATTTCAAACTGTCCCTATTCTGCTCATATCTAATTTTTCTGCTATTATAAAAATGAACATAATTACAAGGTTTGCCCTTTAAAAACTTTAAAATCCTTTAATCTAGGATTACGGAGCTAAATAAAATTCACATCTAGTTTACAGCCCGCAAATTTAATACCAATAAAATGGCACCTACATTTGTACACATACTGTGAATTTAAGTTTGAAATCATTTAGCAAAGGTACAACCGGTAGTAGATACTTATTACATCATATCTATTATTTACAGTAAAACATTACAGTAGAATAACTTAAATGTCAAAAAGAATGTTTGAAAAAAGTTGCAACAAGTTACATGTATGTGGTCTTATTGTGAAGAACTAAACCTCATTGATCTTGATTGATTAATGGTAATACAACGTTTTGGTATGGGGTCATGAATTTGGTTCAAATGAACATATTGGAAGCATATATGCGATCCTACAATATTCAGTGATCGTTGTCGCGGTTGAAATCGAGTCTTAAGTTATAAAATTGTAAATGATAAACTCTTTGTTGTATAGCTCCCTCTCAAGGTGAAGATATTAATTAAGCTATAAAACAATGTTTCTTGTCTAAAATCAATCGATTAGCTATTCCCGTTTGGAAATTAAATACCTCAACTACATGTACAATTTCTGAGATTTTCATGGTCGCAGCTACAAGTACCATTGTACGGCTGTAGGCGCTATTTGAAATTTATTAAAAATTTACAGGGAGCACCTGTAAATTTTTATATTCAATTTTTCTTGAAAGCAGAAGTGTTTTAAGGGCTAAATTTTCTAGTGCTTTTAATAAATCCACAGGGGCATCCAATTGATCCAAATATATCAAAAATGTAAAAAACCACTATCCACCAATTTTCAAAATTTCCCAAAACTTTGTATGACCTTTACTGAAAGGTGAATTTACCGAAGAGCAGAAAGTAAAAATAACAAAACTTTCACTTCATTACTTGATTCAAATTCAACTGCAATCACACCAATATCAAATAATCAAGAATTATTAATCAAATAAAAAAGATTCATACAATAGTATTTTCTGCAACTTTCTTTCTTTATAAGCACATATGCCATAGCAAGTTTAGATAATCGTTATATAAATACTCTTTTGAGCTTTTTATATCACATGTTTCTTGATGCTCTTTCTCTCACTGGTATATACAAATAATTTTCAGAAGTTGACATGGGTTTTAATTGTTTGATTGATCAAACTTTAATTAGTCCTTACTCACTCATGAACTTTTCCTTTGTGAAATCCAATATGTCCTTCCTCCCATCTCTTCTGCCATGTGTCTATACTTTCACCTGTATCCATGCTTGGGTGATCTGAATCAATCCAAAAATAACATTATTGAAATTGTAAACTGATAATTCTAATGATAAAGATATAGGTAGTAATACATGAAGAAGTATATGTATTTGAGTAAATAAAGTGACAAAGCAGTACACTGTTAGCCAAGCCTTTTTGTAAGTCAAAGCAGACCTGGAGCTCAATATCTGAAAAAGTGGCTCCTGGTCCTTAAATTTTTTAGAGATTCAGGACCAGGAACCGTTTCCAAAATTGATGAAAATATGTATTCATTTAAATTGTTTGTTAACCATTACCTTTTATTTATTCATTACTCATTGCCATTGTCTATCAGAACAATTAATATAAAGTAGCCCTGTAATTTGGGGCTTTGATTGGATCGAAAGATCAGAGCGACACCCTCTCACCTTTGACCGGTATTCGCAAAAAGTATTGGTCAAGTTTTTTTAAATACGAGTTTCTACTTTAAATCTACCTCAAATCACTCATACCTTTGATAAATCTGTCATTTGTGGTTCATGATTAAAACTATTTTCATGCCGTTAAATGTCAAAAATTGAAAAACGTTAGGAAGGGGTGAATTGAATTATTCAACAAAAATAAAATTATAAAAAAATATTATTTCAAAAAATATTAAAAAATTGAAATTTGTCAAGTTTTAGGTTATCAAATACTAAATAAACATGCAAAGCTGAGATTATTTTGTCATTTGGAGTAGTGTGTAGACCATGTTTGTTGATATGAAGTGCCTTTTCATGACTTTGAAATCAATAATATCTAAGAAAAGAACTTGAAAGTTGTCGGCATATTAAAAAAAAAAAAATAATAATAAATTTGTTTTACCAATTGTTTTCCGATCATTTTCATTAATAGGCGATCAGAATTAGTTATCTCGTTTCCCCTGATCGGCCAACGATGACTTCGTGCGCAAAATTGTGATCTATCTCCATAATGATAGCCACGATTTTTATATAGTTTTCAGGAACAGAGTTGTGAAATCTAAGCTTGGATTATGATTATTCAGGCCATGTATACTGAATTTTAAGAATAGTTTTTCAAAGAAAGGTTTTCACAACGAAGTCAAACTTTAAGACGGAGTGAGAGTGTTGCTCGCGCACTCTCAAACTCTCGACCTCCGCTCTGCACACTGATAAGCTGCCAGTAGCGGTGGCGCTAGGAGTATAGCAAATAGCGGCCGCTCGTAGTCGTGCTGCAATTGTTTCTGGTCGATTTGATTAGGATTCTCATTACAAAATGATTTGTTAGGGTTCATTTTTTCCACAATTAACTTGTATCAAGTAAGTTTTTGTCACATTTGTGAACATTTAGTGCTAGACATGTGGAAGATTCTGAAACAGGAAATGTTAATTCTCTGACCGGGTGCCAAAAATAAAAAATGACCAGCGCCCGGTACTCCTTTTCCCTGTCTTACCGGGCGCCAAAAGTCAGGGACCGTTGGGTAAAAATTGCCTGGCGCCCGGTTAATAAAAGGCTTGCTGGTAGCAGAAATTAATATGAAAGGGGAAAAAGACACATACATAATCATGATAATTAGATAAATATACACGTACATGTATATGCCACAGAAATGATCATCCATGCTGACAAAAAGAAATGCAGGAAATTGTACGACTTTAAAAAAATATACTTAGGGACCTACCCTTCCTCATCATATTAAATAATTCATGTAGACCCTCTACATGTAGCTAGTTTAAAATTAAAGTGATCCAGGATCATGGCTACTTGTTCATTTAACTCTCATTTTAATTCCCCTGAATGCATGGTCATGGTGCCTAGCTATCTGCCTACCCCAAGGTCTTTACAAAATCTGATCCCCTATAAGCTCCTCCACCACCATCACCATCAATGGTTCAATCATCATGCAATGCACAAACGAGTGGGAAAGGTTTGTATTAATGTGCACCATGCACCATCTAATGAACCCTTACATAAAATCAAAATACATCCATAGTTACCACAATAAACTGCCACCTGGAATCTCCACCTTCAAATATGACGATAAGAGCTGACAAGAGCAGAAAAAATGTGTCGCTTTAGAATTTTCCCAGGCCAGAGGATTCCACCATAATGTGTACAAGCTTTGACTGCAAGCTCACTACTGGCCTTGCCTAGCCCTATAGCCTTCACACGGTGACCGTACTATATCGGTCGGTGGTACTGGACGTACTGGCATGACGCGTGCGCACGCGTACGGAGGGAATCGGGGACTTTCCCTTTCCCATATATGGCATGACATCACCATTGTCATTGATACGAAAGATCCGAATCGAGGCAGAAAATAAACATAAACAGTAAGGTGAGGCTTCGTTAGACAATGGAAGATCTTTGACTTCTGTCTTCCAAAATATTTCACAAGGGAATCTAAACTAGATTTGGATCTTGTCAATGTCACCTACTCATGATTACCAGTAATGATGGTTTCAATATTCAAGAATGTTCATATTAAATTGTCTTCCTATCTGATTCACTGACTAGTTTGGTGCTTTTAATTTCCGCTTGGTTTTGCACTCATGCAGGATGAATGTTATGAGGATTAATATGAATAACAAAATGGAAAACATTTTGTTTCTTTGTTCTAATCATTTTTAATGAATCTCCATCTCACTGATCTTTTCTTTAAAGTTTAAAAAGAGTATATGATAGTACAGTGTTTACATCAGGAGTGATAATTCCAATAAAACACACAAGAAATTTCAAATAAACCATTATTGAATAGGAAATGTATCTCTACTAGCTGTACTAGTATTTTCCTAAACATGCAAACTCTCAGTTTCTCTCTCTCTCTCTCTCTCTCTCTCTCTCTCTCTCTCTCTCCATCCCTCCCTCCCTCCCTCTCTCTCTCTCTCTCTCTCTTTCCCCTTTTCGATATGAACAGTTCTTGTGCTGGTATCTCATAACAACAGCTGAGCTTTTCAGTTAGCCATCACAATCCAATATTTCAAATAAATCAACAGAGGATACACTGAGATTTTATATCTATGAATTTCTTATTTTTATTTATGATTTCATCTATATCATTTTTCTCACCAGATACATTGACGGTTAACACATCTATATAGTTTTCAAGTTCATGTTTACACTTGGTAAAACATCAGTAATTTTTTACACATATATTCACAATGGACGGCTCATACATTTCAGCAGTAATGATCATTCAATAAAATGTTATCCTGAATACAATTTGGTATGTTCTTCAACTGGCACCTTTTTTCTCATAAAAATGACTTATAACCTTTTTCAAATACCGGTATGAAAACATACAAACATAGAAAACCAGTCTTTGCCAATGAAAATTCCTACCAGTATTGTCTTTGGTCTTACATAAGCAGATGATAATTTAGCCAAGGACTTTTATTGACACTAATATCCCCCCCCCCCCATCACAACTTCCTTCTTATATTTCCATCTAGGTAATAATTGGTGAGTTTAAAAGAGCAACTAGATATACAACATTAGTTGTAGCATCAAATGATGTGCCAATATCACTTGACATCACCAGCAAATTGCAATGAAATACTCTTTATCACAACTTTTGATTTCATACTGGGCAAAAAACACACAATGTTGTAACAATGCAATTCAAATTTTCAGACAAATTCGCTCTCAGGAATTGGAATTAAGCCAGAATGCACAGGAACTAAGGCATCATGCTCCTGAAATACAGAAATAGCAGAGAGAATGGAGGAGGGTGAAGGAAAAGATGACAAGAGAAAGAATATATGCAATATGATATATACCGTAGTATAAAGTGAGAATAATAATCAAACTACCAGTTACACTTTAGATGAGAAAAAGAAGAAAAAACCCTATGATAAAAAATATTGAATGATGACTTATCGATTAACATCCTTTGGATGTGTATAGTAGGCAGTAAGCACCATCATGGGTTACTTTGAAACTTGCAAGGCTATGGTTTATAATTTTCAAAAACTATATCTATTACCAGGTGGAATACAGTCTGTAGATCAGTATAAAATATAGATTGTTACATCAACCAGAGATCTAAGCAGTATATTCTATTAATGTGATGAGTTCATGTAATTTACAAAAAGGATGTAGGTACCCAATTATTTTACAACTTCTTCAGATAACTCAATGGCATAACTGCAAACTTTGATAAGAAATATATCTTTGGTTTTGAATAAAAATCATCAAAAGCACATTAATACATAATTCTCAACTTCCTTTGGAACTGAATATTACTATAAAACTGCATTGGTACTACATGCACGATGGAAAATTACATTCCATATATAAGTAAGTAATATCATTCTAAGCAATTTACCTATTCATATCATTAATTAAATCAATTTATAGTAACTGATATGAGACAATCCCTCACATTGTTACAATACACTGATAACTATCAATATTAATTATAAAAGATATTTGGTGACTCAAAATATATTTCAAAAAGTACCATAGAGTGCTTTAAATATAAAAGATTTGGAAAAACAGTTCAATACTGGACAAATTCATTGAGACAAGTCATTCAAAAGAGACACATGCATTAAAAAGGTAAGGGAAGACTAAACCTGAGAGGTACAGTACTTTAAAATCAAGGTGTCTTTTAGATCCTTGAAAAGTATCAGTGGTGAACAGAATTACAAGCCACCATAGATACGCTGTATTGTTTGTACTACAATGCTATCTCACAGAGCAACATTTTGTGATAAAAAATCTACTGCAGTGGTAATCAAAAATGAAGGAAAAAAAATTCCATTCATTTGATACAGGCAGAAAGAACAACTCAGTTGATTGATCACAATTTGGATCATTTCACACACAACAATGACTGGTTTTCAAAGAGTTTCATTATACTTTCACACTGGAGCAAATCCTACAAAATGGTGACTGCACCCAAAATGCTTGACAGGAATCACTTTATCCTCGAGTCAAATTGAGTGAACTGCGCATTTATGAAGCATGCCTTAGGCCCATTCACACATCCCAAACAACTTTTTGAAAAATCTTTTATTTTTTGGTCTACCATTTACATCAACTGGAAAACTCATAAACACTGTGAATTTTGCTCATACTGATTTCTGGGTGAGTAGTGCGCATGCGCAACTCGTCGATACCCTGCATGTGTAAGCACGGAAGCGAGTTGAGTAACGGGAGCAAATATTGGTATCTAACCGAAGTTTGCATTTACACTGTTAAAAGGTGTTTAAGAGAACCGTTTTCGATTTTGTTGATGTGGTTGCCTTTTGACAGTAGTTGCTAACTTGCTATGTTATGCAACTACCAGCAAAACAAAGGAATGTAAAAAAATCAATGATTTTTGGTTGCAGTATAAATGTTGCTCTTTACATATTTATTACCTATGTCAGCAACCTAGTGGGGGAGACGGAGTATTTACCCTTGGTTATATTTTGTTTGAAGTCCCTAAGATTCAGTATAAGTAAAAAGAGAGTGATCCACAGGCAAGACATTTTAATTTGAAGACTTAACTTTAATATTTGTTGAAGGAATACCAATGAAAAACAAAAATGAATGAAGTAGTGTACAAATATATAAAATATCAACTGAAGATCTTAGCTTTGATAAACCATACATAGAAATGTGAAAATGCACAATTTTTAAAAATAGAAGTGATAGCATTGATTAAAAAAACTAACCTCGTATCAAACAGGGGAAAATAAATGCTTCATGATTATTTAAAAGTAATCATATTAACAGTAATAACATTTGTTAAAGTAACAAAGAAGTACACTATAAGTCAAATAAATAAATATATACACTCAATATGGTACACTATAACCTATAAACATGTTTAAACTTTGAATGTACATAATAGCCTGTACATATTATTTACAGAAAATAAAAATGGAATTGTTTTATGGATTGGAGGATACTGCTCCAGACGTAGCAGCCACTTCTGCTCTCTTGATCTCTGTCGTGATCTGAGTTAAGTCCATGATGAACATCTGGATCTGTAGGAAGCAGAAACAATAACAAATACAGTGAGACATTGTTCAACAGTTTCATCTGGATGTTTTGAATAATAAGAAAAAGAGATCTATGACATATAACTTATTTACCGGAGTGAAAGTTTTATGGTCAAAGTGGCAGACATTTTAAAGACAAGGTGATCACCAAAACGACAACTGGCAGCTAACTACGGTCTGCCAAGCAGACTGGAAGCCATTGGTAAAAGTTGACTATAAATTACATGAGAGTGGGTGTATAGTGTGAGGTTTTGGGATCTTCAAAACGATACAAAATCTTGAAAAATCACATGCACTGCACACAAAAAAGTTAAAATCGGACTATGTACATAGAAACGTGGCATGAATGAAGTCCCCACTTTTCAGCTATTTTTTGGTAATATTTGCAGGCAGTTGAGAAGCAATCTCAATTTTCAAGGGGGCAGTATATGACATTCTTTCAATCTGAGGTAAAAAGAATGAGAAAGCGCATAACTTTTTTTATCTTTACAAGAACTCAACTTTATTGTTTACAGACAATGAGATCGAATACGATATCTCATGTTGTAACAATTGTTTACCTTTGTTAGTTGTTCTAACGTGTTCTCTGTTCCCAATGATGTTTTGGCATGCCTTTCGACAAGCTGAAACAGATTGTGGGTTGCCCTGAAAAGAAAAACAGTACGGTAAACAATATTTAATTCATATCACAAACATGAAATTGTAATGACAATAAAAAAATCACTGTACATATATTACAGCACTTAATGAAGAATATGATGAAAACAAATTTTGCAGAAAATATACATGTATGTGCTTAATTGTCTCTTTAACAATTATGCAGGCCATAATAGCTGACAGTATTTTATACATAATATATCCCATCCTCCTCACCCCACCACTTAAAAAATAAAAAATAATAATGCATAAATACATAAATACAATTGAATATACATTCAAGTGATACAAAAATATACATTCATGTTCAATATGAAAAGCCTATTGTTAATTAAATAATGTTCAATTCAGATTGTACTATAATATCAATGAATTCAATAATGCCTTCCCAAAAATATGATTGATACAAAAAAATTGTAATACATTTTTTACCATTGATATATGCCACATGCAATTATATGTATATTACACACATTGCTGTTGAAATTCCAGCTATGAAAAATATTACTTGTAAACCTGATATATGAAGAAACACATATTGAAAGGGCATATCATTCCCAACTGCCTCTTTTCATCCCAGAACATTAAATCATTACTTGACCGCAGAAATGTTCTTTGATAGACTCATGAACATTATTCAAACTGTTATCACTGTCATAAACTAATCTGTTTTGAACTTGTGTACTTACATCTTTATTCTTCCTAGCAGAAGTGTCTTCTTAGCAGCTGTGTTTTTGATGTGGGTCCAGACTGATTCCCTGTGGAGACAGATACAATGGGTACATGAATCAGGGCCCTATTTAATCAAACTTGTTATCAATCTGGGCAGCGTCTCACAAAACCATCATGAGTACAAGTTCAACGACATCCCATTGAAATGTGTGTATTAAGTTTAACACACGTTTCAATGAGATGTCGGTGGACTTGTACTTACCGGTATGACAGTTTCATGAAACGCTGCCCAGAAAATCACAAGTCACTATAGCTGTTATAAGCTGTACTGAAATCATGGTATTTGATTGGCTGAGAGCTAATTTGTCATACAATTCAAGCTTTTGTTATTGATATCTAATTTCATGAGCCAGGGCCCAGATGGCCAAAGGCTGTGAAATCATTACAACGTACATGACACATGCAATCATTTGCTTTTGTAACCAAGTTCATACAGCACACTGCATTTGACCCTAGTACCTTCTCATCTCATTGTAGCCATTCCACATTGGCGATCATTTCAAACAATCATACAACTCTAGACAACTGCAGCCAGCCTTCCTGTAGTGTACCATGAACACCATGTATACTCCCATCTTTGGTCTTTGGACTTTTCGACAAGATCGAATAAAATCTAATTTGAATTTGAAAAAATGTTTGTCTAAAGAACTTAACAAACTTTAAACGAATAAAGCATCAGTAATAAGTAAAACCATTCTGCTAAAACTGGGGGGTGTTTCACAAAGATCCTAAGTCCCACATAACTCTAAGTTGGACTTCAAAATTATGGAAAGCTCTCTGTAGCCTTATAATGAAATATATACAAAAGCACAAATTGAAGTATTTTAGACTTTTCATAAAGTCCACATCAAGAACATGAAATCTCCCATGATAATAGAAAATATGAATGATTTGAATCAACATTCTATGCCTTTTAAAATAATTTTTACAAAATATTTTCATAGACGCTAACAACTTTCCATAATGGTTAAGTCCTACTTAGTGATAAGTTCAACTTAGGATATCTTTGTGAAACACCCCCATAACTCTTACCATTTGACTGCTTCACTCTGTGCCCTGTCTAATCGAGTTTGCAATGTTGCTAGCTGATTGTTGTAATGTAGAATGTCGTTGTTCTTCTCCTCCGTAAACTTCCCCAGTCTCGCCTTCTCTTTCTCCACCGCATCTTGAGTGCTGTTAGCTTTCTCTACAAGATCCTACAAGAGATTATACAAATGTCAGAGCCTTGAAAGACTAAAAAAATACTGTCAAACATACTTTTTAGTGATCACCTGCATAAAAAGACCACCTGTATGGCAACCATATTGTTTGTTTCCCTTGAACGCTGAGCACTTCTCATAAAAACAGAAATATAAAAAAAAACCAGTTCCCAACCAAGGACAACCTGTCTAGGTTTTATGTCCCCTTGGACTTAACTATGGCAGGCCGTTCATGCCACTGGTTGCACTCACCATTATGATCTTTAGATAATATTTTTTACTTTCCATAATGAATTATCAGGAAATCTATAATTATGGGTCTATTTGATGCAGCACTGGAGAATACGTAAGTATATATGCAAAGAGGAACATTATATACTTCATCCTTTCAATATTAAAACAAAAATTGATGTGAATACAGTGCAATAATAAAAATGGAGTAAATGGAAAATATAATCAGTATTTAAATTAGCAACCTATAAAAGAAAGATGAGCTGAAAACACAACAGGGTAACTACAGATATTTTATCTCCTTACTCTGTGTGTTGCAACTAAAGTCTCGTGTCTGGCAATGACTTCCCTGATCTCATGAAACTCGTCGGCTGATTCCAGAGTTCTTTCAAGGAAGCGATGAAAGAGTTTGTGTTTGTTGAGACGCTGCATGAGTTTATCCTTCTGACCCTGGAGATCACCCTTCTCGTCCATTAATCTGTTTAGTGAAAGTGAAATAAAGAAAGCCTTATTTACAAGTGACACATAAAGTAAAATACATGAGCCTGTAATAATTCTGAAATGCGACTCATTCTTTTACTCATGTCAGTTAAAAAAGTAAAATAAGGAAGGGTAACCCCCCCCCCCCCC